>RAQS01000347.1:0-20228 GCA_003698115.1 Aspergillus sp. HF37 | reverse complement strand
TGGGTGGTGGAGGATGGATGGAGCTGCTGTGTTTGTCGCTGGATGGATTGGTTCACTCGCTATACTCCGGGGGTTGTCGCTTTCTGTGCAAGACAGGGAGGGAGAGGGTATGAAGAAGAGAGGTGAAACAGACTGAAGATGACTGACTGCGATTGACTCAACTACCGAACCATGGATCTATCTATGTGGAGAACGATCTATACCCCTGCACTCTACTCTACTCTATTTCCTTGTGTTACGGTCGATACCTCCTCCCAAGACATACGACTGCTAATATCACCTTGAGGTCGATAACTTCGGGATTTCAGTTGGTTGGTGCATCTTCAGACTAATCTGATATTATACAGGTCGACCGCGAGCCAAAAGAAGAGGCAGAAAAGGAGTGGATATGAAGGGTGAAGTGTAGAAGAAACTACTAAGAACAAGAGACACTACCCAAGAAAGGCCAGCTAGATCAGCCGAATGGTCTACAGCCATATATTCTATCTATCTACACTATATACAGATTATCGATCGGAATGCCCTGCGTATGCATCGTATATCGCCTCTTAACCCCCACCCCGGCCGCCCGCCGCAGCAGCTCATACGTCTCGTCGCCCCCTCCAACCATAACCATGCTGATCAAATGCCGCCGCGGGATCCCGCCCGCTGTCATCTGGATCTCATCCAGGAGCGGGCGGACGAGATACGGCTCGGCGCGGCGGGCGGCCAGCGGGGATATGCTAGGATCCTCCGCGTCGTCGTCGTACGAGACCACAATGACGAGCTTCAGCGCCCTCTCCGACGGCGGGAACGCGGCGATGTTGCGCAGTTTTTCCGAGAAGCTGCATCCGCCGCGCTTGACCACGAGGACCTGGTGGCTCTGCGCGACGTGCCGGAGAATGCGCTGGTCGCAGATCTCGTCCACGATGTAGACGCTCGACCACGGCAAGCTCGGCTGTGATACATCGCCCTGCGACGTCGGCGAGTCCTCGACGTCTGGAAGCGGCCCTGACCCTATCCCCACGGAGACGGCTGCCGGGAGGACCAGGCGCAGCGCGGATGGCAGGGCCGGGTCGGCTGCCTCGTCGCGGAGCAGCGAGGAGACGGAGTTCATCAGAGTCGAGAAAACCGTCTTCATGGCTGAGGGCGCGTCAGCGCTATGGTCCTTGTCGTCGGCGGACTCGACCGCTGGGCTATCTTCTGAATCATTTCGCGGACGGATGTGCTCTGGGATAACGTCAATGACTAGGTCAATCATTGCGGAGTCGCGCACACGGGTGAAATTCGGGTCTGTGGGATCGAGGATGTCAAACGTGATCTCACGCGATAGGTATACCTTCTCATCTTTCCCAAGCGGTACGTTGTTGACCACCTGCACCCGGAACCCTTCGTCGGGGTCTGCTTTGTCCGCCTGCCGCAGTGTATCCTGCGCCATGCTCAGTCGAAGGCCTCCAATCGCTTTGACCAGGACCCCGTTCCCGATTCGCTCCAGTGATCCTGGGCCCATCCCCAGCCCGGGGATCGCCGGGAACGATATGTCAACCGCCGGCCGGATGGTCATGGGCGAGCTCGTTGCGTTGAAAGGCACCAGCTCTGCCGGTAACGTCCATGGAAAGTAGGTGTAGTTGGTTGGCGATGACAAGTCCGAAATCGACACGCTAGGGTGGTCGCTTGCATACTCGAGGATAGCTCCCTCCACCGGCTCCCTGCTGGGCATGAGATGCAGCCGGGCCAAACTCGCCGCGTGAAAAACGTCCGGACGCGCTGCAGTCGAAGATATACCAAATGTTGGCGGTAGAGGCGCTGTTTGGCATGTCAGGCTGACCTGCGTGTGTGGCCGATCCTTGCGCGCGCCCAAATTCCCGGTCGTACTATCAGGTATAATAAGAGGATGGCCCTCTGTCGAAAAGACGAACGGCTTGTCCAGGTTGTTCAGCGGGTGGCCCGAATCATACAGTAAAAACAGGTATTTGGCCGTTTCTCCAAGTATGAAACTCTCCATGCGGTCTTTGAGATCGCCGTTGCGGACGTCTTGAAGCCCAGCCCACCCGCACTTTGTCCAACACCGTCGCTTGATATCCCGGAGCACCATCTCACCAACATGGAGATACCACGGATCTCTGGTGGCCCGGTAGAGGTAGTATGTGGACTCGGCGAACTCAGGGCGCCCGTCGTACCAGGAAAGCCCGCCCTCGATATTGCCTGTAACCACGTTCCACCTCTCAGGCAGACCAGAGAATCGTGTCCACACTGCGGTCGTGAGCAGATGGATTTCGATGGCCTCGTCCAGCTCGCCAGCCAGTGTCAAAAGGCCCGGGTAGAAGGCGCTCAGGCTATCGATCCACGCGGCTCGCGCGGCACCGGTGAATACGTCGCCCTGGATTAAATGCAAATGCTGGTATCCCTCGCCACGGTAAAGATGGTGCTTGATTGATTCATGCGCATCGTGCCATGCGTGTAAAAAACCCTCCGCTGAATGCTCATACTCGCTCAGCGGCCGGTAGTGGCCATCCAGCGTACTCCACGGACTGCTCCGGTTGTACGGGGGGCTCTCCCCAGAAGAGAGCAAAACGTAGGACTTGAACGCATATTCGAAAAAGCTGTCGACCCCGGCGCCAATCTGCTCCCATTAGTAACCACAGCGAACACATATCGAGACACATACTCCGGTATACGGATGCACCCATCTCCCCGACTCAGCATCGATGCCAGCCCCGATAAGACCAATATCAGTGCGCCTGTTCCAGACCGCCCAAAACGCTCTCTTCCCCAGCTCCTCGTACCGCCCGTCGCCGACGAGCCTGCTCAACACCGTAAACTCCAGCACCAGGCTGCCAGCGCCCGCGCTGCACGTTTCCGTCGTCTCCATGGGAAACCGCCGCTTTCTGCACCCGGGCCCATCACAAGACGCCGCCGCGTTGAGCGGCGAGTTGTCGTAGAACGGCACGCCACGCCGCAAGTTCACCCGCGGATACGGCAGCCCGGTCTCGGTGTAGAACGCGGGAAGAAGCCGATCGGCCAGATCAACCGCAAGCCGGAGCAACTGGCCGTCATACACGAGCCCGTTCTCCCATCTAATGCCGTGACTGCCTGTCCCGAAACCCGACTTGTCCCACGCCTTCGCAAACGCAGCCTCGGCCGTCGGCGGACGATACCCGCTGATCGGGAGATCGCCGACAGCGAAGAGATGGGCGCTGAGAAGCCCGCCCAGGCCGCGGATGACAGTCTCGAAAACCTGCACCTTGCTATCCATATCGAGGCCCCTACCCTTCTCGCCCTGTCCGGCCGGCCCTGCCGACCCGTCCCCATACAGCACGACGAAGTCCCGGACCCCATTCTGGAAGTATCCCCAGGCCCTCTCGCCGCTCTCGTCGGGGCCCGAGGACAGAATCGCAAGCGTGGACAGGCTGTCGATCAGCGTGAGGGTGTAATTCCCGAGGACGTCGTTGAGGTCTGCGTTGCCGGAGCCTTCGCGCTCGCGGGTCAGCGGGGTGCAGGAGAGAGGGCGCAGTTCGTCTTCGGGGAAGGCGTGCTGCATGTAGTTGTCGAAGCCGTGGTAGAACATGTGTTCTGTTTCTTTCCTGCGGCAGAGTATTAAACGGGCTGCTTAGGGAGGGGGTCTGTGACGCATACCTAAGCTCTGTGAGTTGACTCTCGCTCATGCCCTGGGCCAGGGACGTCCAGAGGAGGATGAGTACGACCCAGACCCAGGGCATCCGCGCGAAAAGGAAGCCGGGCATCGGTGGGCTGCAACATCGCGTGCGCATTACCGGAGAAGCTGAGCAGTCGCTGGTGGCATGGGAGCGTTTGAACGGGTCGCTCTATTCGTGTTGAGGATTGCTGACCGGTGTTGACAGTGTGGTTGTGGCCAGATGTCTGTTCATGGTCTGGAGAAATGCCAGATTGCCTCCAATCTTATCGTTATCAATCTTTATCAGTCTACTGGAGTATACGCCAGAGTACATCCTGTACGCTAATTGCAGGCAGTTTTCATACTATATTACAAAATAGGCTAGCGAACATGATTCGTAAGGTATAAGCCGAGGATCTACTGTTCCTAAGCAGCCACGCATAGCAGGTTGAAGCCATGCGCCTAAGATCACTTGCCCAGTTCGCCGAGCATAAGGCTTCGATCCGATGAACCCGAAACAACTGCATTTGTTAGCAAAGGTGTATAGTCAGGTGGAATCACTCACTTATGGGCTCGAGATTGGGTGAGAATCGCACGTCATTGACGGTCCCCTTGTGCCCAGGAAGCTTGTACAGAAGCTTCCCCGACTGGGTCTCCCATACGACGACGCTGCGATCGCCACTCCCAGACGCAATCCTCCCGCCAGTCGGATCCCAGCTGGCGCGCATGAGGTTCTTCTCCAAGCCCACCGGAGCCCCGTCGTACGTCCTCACATGGCGGCTGGCAGGGGCGAACGGCCGGATATCCCACGTGCGCACGGTCGAGTCGTGAGAGCCAGACAGCAGCGTCTGCGAGTCCGGCGAGACCTGCAGCGATGTAATGGTGTCCATGTGGCCGGTCATCGAATACGCCACTGCCTTCTTCCGTATGTCCCAGACGTGGATGGAATTGTCGATGCCACCGCTGTATATCTCGTTTCCGGCCTCGGACAGAGCGACCGCGGTGATGGGCAGCTCCGTCTCCAGATACTCAATGGCGTCCTTTTGCCGAGGGTCCCAGATTCCAATACAGCCGTCGTCGCTCGCGCTAACCAGCATCTCCTGGCCTCGCTTGCTGACGTCGAGGCAGTTGATGATCTCCTCATGTCCCATGTGGCGACGTATCCTTTGCCCGGTTTCGATGTCCCAGCTTGCCAGTGTCATATCAGCCGAAGCGGAAAATATAGCCCTGGAATCGCGCGACCAGTGTAAGTCCAAAACCGCCCCTCGATGGCCTGACAGGATTCCGTAATTTTCACATTGTGCGTATGTATTCCAAAGCACTGTAGGTTGTCAGACACGCCACGAGAGTCCCCGTAGAGCAACGTACAGATAGACCGATCCATCGAGCCGGATGCAATATGCTGTGCCGTAGGATCGAACCGAACTGAGAAGACCTCCCCGGAGTGCCCTGCAAAACTGTCAATGGAATCCTGATACTGAGAAACCACACCCACCCGTGAGTTCCATTATCGGGGCATCGAGCCCACTGGTTCGAGGGACCTGGTCATGTCAATCCAGCGATCGAAAATTGCAGTGCGGTGTAGCATACCGATTGGACAAGCGTCCCATTCTGGCCCGGACGCTTAACGACAGCACTGCCGGAATTGATGTTATCGTCGGATTTCTTTCGTTTCGCGACCAGCTGGCTGGACGCGCCGAATGCTTCTTGGGCAGGGCGTTTTTCTCCAGACATCGTCTGAGTCGTAAATGTCTGGCAGCTATTATCGGCCGCGGTATAGGATCAATAGACAGGAGTCAAGGTGATTAGCACGAGTGCAAAGCAGCAGATTCCATCGAGCTGGAGGAAAGTCTGTGGTGGAGCTAAACTGCCGCGCTAGACGCCAAGCGCGCGGAACATCAAGCTTCCGCCATCCCCGCTGATGCACTCTCCAGGCATCTCAGGAACAACAGCACGGCAGAACCATCATGTCTACTACAAAGGCTGCCAGAATCGGAGAAGAGTAGGTGTATTGATCTTTCTTATTGCAAATGCTTACCAACCATCAGACTGTGGAAGTCAGTAAGCTCATTGCGACGGTCGGCGACGATTCCCGGCAGAACTAACCGCCGTCACCATCAGGACGAGAGTTGACAAGGTCAATGCGGAGCTGGTGACCCTGACCTACGGGACAGTTGTCGCGCAGCTGTGCCAGGACTATGACTCGGACTACCAGGAAGTGAATAAGCAGCTGGAGAAGATGGGCTACAATATCGGGATGCGGCTTATCGAGGACTTCCTGGCGCGGTCCAATGTCGGCCGATGCGCCAATTTCCGGGAGACGGCCGATATGGTTGCGAAGGTGAGTCGGTCCTGAATGGCGGGCAATGCAATCTGCTGACATGACACTCAATAGGTTGGGTTCAAGATCTTCCTCAACATCTCGCCCATCGTCACGAACTGGACGAGCGACAACAACCAATTCTCCCTCATTTTCGAGGAAAACCCTCTCGCGGACTTCGTCGAGCTGCCCGACGACGGGAGAGCTCAGGATGAGCTATGGTTCTCCAATATTCTCTGCGGTGTCCTGCGGGGAGCGCTCGAGATGGTAACCCCGACACTGCCGCCTTGTTGTTGCCGTACTAATTGCCTGGCAGGTTCAAATGCAGATCGAAGCGCACTTTGTCAGCGATGTGCTCCGGGGCGACGACACAACGGAGATGCGAGTGTCGCTTGTACGATATATCGAGGATGAAATGCCACCGGAGGATGAATGATTGCGTCATCTGCGAAAAGGCGTCGGGAGTCAACGTTACTTGCCTTGAACAGTTATTGCGAATAATAATACCTACTCGCCCTGTATAGAAGCCAGTAGTAGATATCACGTGATGCGCTAACCGCATTGGGCACGAGTGATACGTATCGTGAAGCCCCGCGCTGTTAGTCTTCACCGGTCTGTCGAGCCGAACATTTGCTGTCTCTCGTGCCGCTGTCAGTGTGGGTGGTATGATCCTTGCTGCTTCTTGTCCCTAGTTTTGCGCGATTACTGGTTGGTCTGCGGTCAAGATAGACTGGGCAGGTTGATCAAGAACTCAATTGACAGAGGAACTGCCTGGGTGTCTGGTCTCTGGCAGACTATCTCTCTCTCTCTCTCTCTGTCTGCCTGCTCTCTGCTGTCATCTGTTCTGCTGTCATCTCTCTGCTGTACCTGCATGCTCAGGACTACGCAGCCCGCCGCACCCGCCAGCCCTCCCGAGACCGGAGGGGGATAATCCGCCCCGGCCCAGCACTCACGCCAGCCTCCGACGGCGACTCTCTCTCTCGCTCTCTCTCTCTCTCCCTCTCTCGCTCGCTCTGACGGTCTGCGATCTTCTCCTTCCTCCTTCCCTCCTCGCTGTCCTGTCCGTCGGCTTCTCCTCTCTGCCTTTCTCCCCCTTGTCCTTCCCGTCTCGCCCCCCTCTATCTTTACCTCCTTTTCGCGCTCTCCCCAGTCTTCCTACTAGGTCTGGGGTCCTCATCCAATCCGTCCAGTCGATCTTCATCCCTCTCTCCGACCTAACCGCCTCGCCTGGTCTCGGTGAAGCGCCATATTCGATTTTTCGATCGCTACGTCGCTTCTGCCGCTTTTTATCACCGCCGGTTTACTCCCGCATCCTTTGTCATCCTGCACCTCTTGGCTCTTCTCCCTACCGCTCCTGCGCACGACTCTGTTTGTGCGATACCGTCTCCATCCGGCGCTTGTCTGCAGACGCGAACCTCGCTTTTGCGGCCGCCGTTTGCTTGGTTTGAGGGCTCTTTGTGAGTATTGGTCACTGCCTCTACGTCTGCGGGGTCAAACCTCAGGTTACGCCTGACTCGGCCTTGTTCGACTGCAAGCCACCAAGGACGACTCGCTCATTTTCTGTGTTTGCCTCTTAGATCGATTGCGACGAGTGTCCGGACGCGAAGCCACTACAGTCGGGTTGGAAGTGCAGATCACATTGCGTTTTATATTCCCTCCCATCTCGTGCGGCGCTCCACGTCGTCCTTTCGTGGTGGGCCATATCGGCGAGAACCTGGATGCGCATTGTCATCGTTCGACTCTGACGACTCCGACTGTCATATCGGCAAGAAATTCATAGGCCAAGACACGAATCCGGGTTGCCACCATGAACCAAATGAATGTCCCCGGAATGAACCCTGCCGCCGGCCCCCCCGGAGGTCCTGTTCCGATGATCAACAACGGCTCCATGGCTCCTCGTGGCGATGGGAACGTGAACAATATCCCCGAAACCATGATCCATAACCTGAACACATACATCTACGATTACTTCTTGAAGCGCGGTAACTATGATTGCGCCAGGGCTCTTGTGCAGGACGATTCGATCAAGCTAAACACCGAGGTAAAAACGAGCCCGGGTCACCGCCGCGACGGCGATGTAAATGGTGTCGATGGCGATGCCATGATGACGGACGGCAAAGACGGCGAAAAGTTGAAGATCCCCGACGACCTTCCGCGTCCTAGCCTTTCCAGTGAAAGCCAGCAGTCATCGTTCTTATTAGACTGGTTTAGCCTTTTTTGGGATTTCTTTTGGGCCCAGCGCAAAAAGGGCAATAGCAATGACGTGAGGCAATATCTCACCCACACCCAGGTACTTCCTCTCCTGCCACGACATAGTCCCACAGTCTAACTCTGTCCGCGAAGAATATGATGCGTCTTCGGGAACAGCAAAATAACCAGTTCATGCGACAGCAGCCCATGATGCCCGCCCAAATGGGGCCTCTCAACATGCGCCGGAACGGCATGGTTCCAGCGAACCTTCAGAAAACTGTGTTGCAGAACAACACGCCAGGCCTGTACGTTCTTCTGATTTGGCTCTCGTGATCTGTTGCTTATTGGTTTCACAGCTCCCAGCATCAGCTGGCACAACTCCAGAAGAATCAGCAGATGCAAATGATGCAGCAAATGCAGCGGGAGCACTCGGACATGGACATGAATGGACATCGCCCCCAGTCGCCGTCGTCCGCTGAAAACGCCCCGTCGCCATCGAAACGGCCGCGTCTCGAGGGAGGACCCATGAACGGACAGCAGTTGGCTCCTAATGGACGGGGACAGGGTCAAGGCATGCCGGGTCAGCCAAACCCGCAGGCGCTTTTTATGCAGAATGGCATCAGCCCGAGGGGAATGAACCCGTCACAGATTCAGGCCTTCCAACAGGCGAATCCGACTGCGCAGAAGTCCCTTCAGGTATGTGCTCGGATCTTCTCTCCCTCTCACGCAGCACTGAAATAACCAGTCCTTGCAGAACGGCATGATGAACCCCGGAGTCATGCCAAACCAAGCGGACCTGATGCCGATGACCGACGGACAGGGCATGTATCTCAACGAGTTCTACGGCCCGAACGGCCAAGTCAGGCCACCTGGGATGCAGACGCCCAACGGCCAGCACGGCGGTACCCATGCTCTCCAGGATTATCAGATGCAGCTTATGCTGCTTGAGCAGCAGAACAAAAGGCGTTTGATGATGGCTCGGCAGGAGCAGGATAGCATGGCTCGCCCTGACGGCCAACCTCCGATGCCAGGTCAGCAGCTACCGCCAGGCACCTCACCGCAAGGCAGCCGAGCTGGCACGTCGCCCAACCCCAACGATCAGATGAAGAGAAACACCCCGAAGATGCCCCCGACTGGCCTTCCGGGTTCACCGAGCGCGGGAGACGCCATGGCCCAGGGTCGTGGGTCACCGGCATCTTTGAGCTTCAACGGTGGTCAGTTGGCTCCGGACATGGCCGGCGCGTTCTTTACCAACGGCATGCGACCCCCGAGCTCGAATCCGACATTCCCGGGCAACCAAATGGGCCAACCGGGCCCTGGCGGGCCAGCCAGCCGGGTGTCTAGCGGGGGCTGGCCGCCGCAGCAGGCCCAGGGTCAACCTATGCCGTCTCAGCAGTCGCCGGTGAGCCAACCGCCGCCCAGTGGAACTCCGCAGGAACGAGGTGCCATGCCGCCGCCGCAGCCTCCCCCAGTGGCTGGCGCGAATACCGGCCGAACGCAGCCTCCGTCTCCCCAGGCGGGAACCGCTGCTCCTCCGACCCCACAGCAGACAAACAAGCCGGCTCCTAAGTCCAAGAAAGAACCTAAGGAAGGTCGAAAGGTATGTATCTCTCCCAGTTTTCATTCTGTTGTTTTATTGACACGAACCTAGCGGCCTTCAAAGAAGGCGACCGCGGCTGCAGCAAGCAACGCGAACCCGGCGGCGACGCCGTCGTCCGAAGCGGAGCATCCTCCGACACCAACACCCTCGACGCCGATTACACCGCAGCATCAGAACTCATTCAACAAGGTCGGGCCAAATGCAACGACCAGTGCTCCGCAGCAGCCGACGTCGCGCCGGCGCCCCAGCCCCTTGTGCAGCAGCCTCCAGAGCAGCCGCAGCAATCATTCAACGATCTTGGTATTTCAGATGTATGCCGATGGACCTGCCGCCTAGACCCTGCAAACGCATACGCTAACATAGCAACAGCCATCTACATTCAGCCTTGACTTCAGTGCGCTGGAGAACCCCGACATCCTGGAGAACTTCGACTTTGACACGTTCCTCAACACGGATGGCGACACGACCGGGTTTGGGTTCGACCCAAGCATGCCGTATCCCGCGGACAGCGTGGAGACCGGCACCGGAGAGGGCTTATAAACGATCCAACGGCAATTCAGTTTTCAGTCTCATATACCCTTGTTGTTGTACACCGAGTCGTTTCCTTATTTCGTTTCCTTGCTTTTTTGGCTACCCATCTCTCCTTGTTTTTCTTTGGCTGCACCAACAGGGGAAACGTGCCTGAGACAGGTGGTGGCGTTGGGCGTCCTGAAGCATATCTATCTATCTATCTCCTTATGTACGAGGCAGATGACAGCGACGTGGCATGGACGACTGTCTGTCTGTCTGTCTGTCGTCTGGGTTTGTTGGTCGGTTCATCGGGCTCTGTCCTCTTCTTTCCTTCTCCATATCTATTCCTAACCTACCTACCTACCTACCTACCTACCTACCTACTTACCTACCTACTTACCTACCTACTTAATTCCGCTCGTCGAGCGACCTCGCTTTTTCTTAATATTCTCCTGTCTATTGTGTGTGCAGCCGTTTGAATGCACTTTCTTTCCTTTCTTTTTCTGTTTCTTTTGTATCCTCGATTAAAACATGTCCGCCATTGAAGAAGAGAGAGAGGATCTGATCCGATCACTGACCCATGACATGACATGACACGACTCGACACGACATGTCCTTCGCTGGAAGATGGGTGGATGGATGGATGGAATGAATGCGACAAAAGCGGTGTCTGTCGTCTACGTCTATGTCTATCTACGCCTTGTGCTGGTTGTCTGTTCTTTTGTTGGCTAGCCGGCCTGCTGGTTTGGTTTGCGTGCTTTTGCTATGATATACTTATCTGGTTAGCTGTGACGAGCCCTGCTTTTATTGACACCTATTTCTACTATGCTTCTTTTGATGCCAATGCTTCGTCGCAGAGTAGTCAAGTACCAATAAGCTGTTGCAACGGCAGACATGCTTGTGGCTTCGTCGGGCCAGTACCTCAACAGGCAGACTCAACAGAGACATATACCCACATCACCCAGTCAAGGGCCATACATATCCACATCAGACTTCACAACCACCTGGATTCGTCTATGAACACTTCTCTCCGCCTTTTATCTCCCAAGCGTCTTCTCGATCTCCGTGTCTTCCAGAACCATTGCGACTAGGTACTCAACCACCTTCTCTGAACACGCTTCCCGCGCAGCGTTCTCGCCGTTCCCCTTGGCCCAGCCTATAGGCCCAGCGCGAGTGAGAAACGGATCGCTAGAGAAATGTGCTGCGGCGTCATACTGGCTACCAGCTTGCTCGGTCACGATTTTCGGATGCTCGAGGTTCAGGAGGTTACACGCTTCTGCAGGATTGATGTTAGAATGCGAGGATGGCCATTGGAGAAAACATACGTTGGAGCCGTTCACTACGGGACTGCAGTTTCGCCAGCTGAGCCCCGAGCGTCTTGGGAGAAAATGGCCATCTCTTCTCTATCTTCGGCTCCGGAACTCCGACCTCTGCGAGCCGTCTGTTGGTCACGGGAACCATGTTGGCGCTTGCGCTTGCATTTTGAGCTTGCGGTGCCTGCGTTCTTGCCGTTGCCTTAGTCTTCTTTTGTGCCTCCAGTCTCTCCTGTGCCTTCCGTGCCGCCTTCCGTGCCCTCTTTGCCCTCCGCACAAGACGCTTCTTGTCACTTTTTGACAAGCCCTGTGATACATTCGAGGCAGGGGCAGGGGCAGGGGCATTCTGCGTCTTACGCTTCTTGCGCCCGTTGGACGAGCTGTGCGATGCATTCGACGTTGAGGCTAGGGCAGAGGTTGAGGCAGAGGTTGTATCGTCTGGCGCCCTCTTAACGCCTGCGTGACTAGCGGCACCTCCCGGCACCCTTGGGATCAGTGCAAGCATCTGCTCATTCGAATTCCTCAAAGTCACTGGCGGATATGTTGCGATCATGCCATTTCCGAATACCAGCATGGAGTACATTGCCATATGTGCGCAACCGTTCTGTGAGTCCCAGTCGCCATTGTATGTCCCAGACGTGCCGGAGAACAGACTCCCCTGTAGGTCGAGGGTATATCGAGCATTACTCAGTTTGGTGTACTTGGGATCGGGGATTGCGTTCTGAACGCAATAGTCTGCCCACGTTAGCGGTGCTAGACTGACGAATGGATATCCTACCGCGCAGGAGTTGGACCCAATCCCAGTCGCGCGGAATACGGGATTCTAGCGGGTCGCTCGGGACCGTCCACTCCGGATATTCGGCCTTCAGCACTTCCAGAGCCGTGCGACAGGCGTCTACTCTCGCCGCTTCTTGGGAGTCATATTGCGGGGAAGCATCGATGGTGTGGCCGTACATCGTCAGCTTGACGCCCCATCTCGCATACCTTCTGGGGACTTCGCTGAATTGAATTCTCGGGAGAAGAATGACGTGGGTGGCCAGCACACCGAAGTAGAAGAGTACTTTTCCATCGCCTAGGTCTTGGATTGGGAGATCGATTAGACGGGAGGCACCCTGATGGCAGTCAGAACGTACTGGAAAGCGTTGGAAGCTGATACTCTTACATGCTGAGACCCACAACGCGGAGGATGCACCGCCTGGTCCATCGGCGCCTCCGAAACGTCGAAGAGCTCCCCGTCCTCAAGCTCCGAGTTCTCTTCATGCTTGCAGTCAATCGAACGATCATCAGCACGGGGCCCCTGGGTCTTCTCTGAGACAGGACTGGGTACACGCTGCTTGTCCTTGCAATCAGACGCTCCCAGAGTCTCAGTTGGTTCCCGCCACCATCGCAGCTGGCTCAGCCGCGAAGTGTCGAACTGACGCGCAGGACGAGGCGGGAACTTGAACCGAAGACAAGAGTCCTTCGTCTGCAGCCTAGGAGTAGCAGTAAAAGGCGCCTTCTCTCCTGACCACTGACTGAATCCAAGGGAGAGTTTGGGCTGCTGAAACGAAGCTCCAGCTCCAGCTCCAGCTCTATGTTCAGGTTCAGGTTCAGGCTGCGTGTCGAACTGACGAGCAGGACAAGGCGGGAACTTGAACCGAACACCAGAGCTTTTCGTCTGCAGCCGAGGACCAGCACAAAAAGGCGCCTTCTCTCCAGACCACTGACTGAACCCAAGGGAGAGTTTGGGCTGCTGAAACGAAGCTCCAGCTCTAGCTCTAGGTTCAGGCTCAGGCTCAGGCTCAGACTCAGACTCAGGTTTGGACTCAGACTGCCGAGCAGAAGAACCTCCCGCAACCTGATCCGGGTGGCTCCCCTTGCCAGTGAGCCTCTTCAAAACGGGCGAGAGAGTAGAAGGCGACACTGCAAACGGAGTAGGGAAGCCGGCCTTTCCTGGTGAACGATGGGGAGAGCCTTCCGAGCTGGTGCTGTTTAGTCTTCCGCCACCATGAGCCCGGGAGCCCGCTTCCTCACCGCGGTCCAGAGAAGTGAAAGATGGGGGAAGAGCCTTGGGCTCAGAGATCATCTGCTGTGAAGAAGATGAAGTCTGGCCAACGGCTCCCGAGACGGAGGGTTCTCTGGCCGGGACCGGGGGAGGATCCTGCGCAGTGGTGCTGGGAAGCGTGTGGTTCTGGCCTGGGGGGATGGGAAGGAGAGAGGGTGGTGGTTGCTGGGAGGGAGGGGGGCAGCTCATGGCAGGTGAGATGATGGAGACGCGAGAGAGAAGTGAGAGGGAGACGAGAGGGAGGATTGAAGGATGGAGAGGTGAGAGGAGGAGGAGGGAAAGAAAGAAGAAGAGGAGGAAAGAGCAGAGGAAAACAGAAGACCCGTGACTACCCAAAGCGGAAGGAGGTCAACAGCCCTAAGTCCCCCCTCTCTCTCTCGCTCTATGCAACCTGTATGGTATTCATGCCGCTAACAGACTAGTCTCAATCACAGCTGCCCTGCTGAACGAATGCTGCCGTGGTCGATATATAATCAACGAGTGTCGAGCGCTACAAATAGTCCCCAGTGTTCCAGTTGTTCGTGTAAACCATCAATCACTCAATCTCCGCAACTTCTCCAGCCCCTCCAAGCTGGATTCTCGTGTCGAAGATCTGTTCAAGGCTGCCCTGCAGAATCGGATCGTCTGCCGCCGCCGGCTGCAGGCCCCTCGTTGGCGTAAACACTACCGGCGCTTCCTTAGACAGGTGCGATCCGGATCGGCTCGTCCTGGACTCATTGTCCACACTTCCACTTGTGTGCACCACCTTGGACGGAGTGCGAATCTCCCTGAGTGGAGTGGTGTCGACCGAGCCCTCGTTCTCCTTGTTCTCCGATCCCTCCTTCCTGCCCCTAACATGTCCAGTAACTCCACTCGGACTGACCTGCAGCTTGCGTGACGCCGCTTCGATCGTAGTGTCCGTTGCCAGGTTGGATTTCGCACTCGACTCCGAAACGTTTCTGCTACCACGCTGGGACATCTCTCTCAGAACAGAGGAGCGGCTTCCGCCTCCGCCGTAAGACGCCGAGCGCGCCTCCGCTGCCGCAGACAGCCTGCGGCCCACGGGAGCCGTCGCGGATGGCGTGTTGACAGGGGCCTGAGTGCCGGCGCCTTGGGCCTTGGATGCGGCTAGCGCCTCTGCCAGCTGGTTGTACTGCACTTCGTCAATCGGACCGTCAAGGCTGGGCTGCTTGCTGTGCTCGTAGCTAATGCCTGTCATGCTGGAGAAGGCCCGGCTGCTGGCCGAGCTCGAACCGGCGTAATCGGGCATTGGCACGTCTTCAATCGACGATCTCGCACCCGGGGGACGCACGGAAGTGTCGAGTACGTACGGGTCAATGAACGGGTCAGGCATGAATGGCTCCCGCGGCCCTCTCGACTCCCGGGGATTACTCGGCCACTGGTTCACCGGCGCTGGGAAGTTTCTGTACAGCCAGGCGTTGTACAGAGCACGATCTGCTTGGCTGGCGGTGACCAAGGACCGATGCTCATGTCTGGTGGGCGAGTGAGCATGAGCATCCTCCACGTCTTTCGGGTCACTGCTGTAGGCACTTCCCGAGTTGTACTTGAAGAGGCGCGGCGCGTTGGCGGACCACATTGCAGCATTCGGCCACGCAATGTTGGAGTATTCCAGAATATCTGCATATTGTCAAAGACGCCCCTCGCTTGCCATGGTGTAGGACTTACGCAGCGGGGCATGCTGGAAGGAAAAGGCAATGATATCCTTGACCCTCTCAAAGGGAGGCGAGCGATGCGGCCGGGAGAATCCCTCGGCTATGATGATCCTAACCCTACCGTGGAGCTCGCCCGCGTCCCAGTGTCTCTGCTCCAGGATCTCCTGGTGGAACGGAGGAAAGCGAAGGTTGTCCTGGTTGCCACTTTTATCGATCTCTGGGAAGTGTCAGCCGCCAGCGTTAGGATGCGGTAGGACGGATACATGCGGGAGCTCAAGTCAATGACATGCGGCCAAGTCGTCCTCTGGCCAAACACGGTGCCTCTGTTATGAAGGACTTAGCCATGAGCACAAGACACAGAGCCAGACAACTTACGAAACACAGACCCCGTCAATAAACACCCTGATCTCAAAGAGCAACGCATCGTCCGGCTGCATCAGGCTCTCCATCAGACGGCTCGGGCGCGGCATGTCCCAGCTGTGGATAGACACGCGGAACGGAGCATTGTGAGGCAGGCTGGGCACGAAGGTCGTGAGAACCGCCAGCTGGCCCAGGTTACCCTGCGGCAGGAAGTAGGCCGCCGGGTTGAGGATTGACGGGCTGTGGAGGTAGGGCGATTCTGGTAGGGGGTCAGTGACGGCCTGTTGCAGTCAGGACAGACCAACCTCTGTCTCTGGTCACGAAGCACTGGGTCTTGAACTCCTGGACGGGGGTCTTGGAGGACTCTGGGAAGAGGAGGACGTCCCAGTTCTCGAAGCGCATCGTGATGGACGTCTCTTAAGACGAGCGTGGATAGTAGACGATGGTAGGAATGGATAGACGAGTAACGACGATCAGGAAGGAGAGAGGAATGAGGATGATGGGGGAGACGGAGAGCGAGAGGGAGAGGGAGAGGAAGAGAGAAGGAGAGAGAGGGCAGGGAGTCGGAGCAGCCCTAAGGAAGGCGCCATACAGCGGATGCAGCAGGCAGGCACACACCTCGATATAGACCATACAACATACATACATACAGCACCATACTGGACAGAACAGAAAAATGCATTAGCAAAAGGGGGAATCTCCGAACAGCAGTCAACAACTCAACAACTCAAACAGCCAATGCTGCTGTTTACGACATACGCAACGCCCGGCCCAGCCCTAAAGCAACACGCTGAACCAACGCCCACGGACGGCAATTCGAAGCACTACAGTAGCCAAAGACAATGCCGAAGAGACAAGGACAATGGACAGGACACGGTAACGGACACGGACTCCGACATGACAACGAATGAACGACAACTCATGATGATTCAATAGAAACCCAAAGCCACAGAACATGTTGTACAGCCGTCAATCTAGAAACATGCCGTGTCATCCTCGCAGCGAACAGATTCAATTTGGCTGCTGCATCATGAAAAAACGGGGTTCAACTTTTCAAAGTGCCGGCCCAGGGATATAGCGGAAACAAGCGCATCAATCAATTCGTTTGCCATCGTATGCAGAACGACACCCAGGCGGAAACATTGAGAAACATTGAAACATTGGGAAAAGGGGAGTTGGACTCGCGGATTAGAAGAAAACAGCTCAGCCTCATATCTTGCGGTAATGAAGCGCTCGCACGCATGAAAACATAGCACAGGAGAGAATGCCCATCAAGAGCCATCATCGACGGGAGCCTTCGCTAAAAAAATCGCAAACTATGGCACTACAGACCCTTCCTTGGAATGACGCAAAACTCCTGTTGGTGCTTGTTCAAAAAAAGGAACGCTTTTACTGAAAGATTTTCGTTAGCCACGTCGTGTCACACGCCACACAGGACGACTAACCTTCATGGGCGCAAAGCCGCCATACTGGTGAGCCGGCGGAATACCCATCGACGGGTACATCGGCGGCGGCGGAGGGGCAGGGCGGTAGGGGCTACCGGCAGGGCCCGAGTTGTTCTGCGAACGGCCCCAGCTCAGGCGCACACGGGAGTTCCCGATGGGGTAGCCCTGCATCTGGTTGATCGCCATTTCCGCGGCATGGCGCTGGACGAACTGCACGAAACCGCAGCCCTTGCCAGGGGGGATCTTGACGTAGGTGATCTCACCAAAGCCCTGGAAGAAGGAGCGGAGCTCGTCCTCGGTGACATAGCCAGAGAGACCGCCCACAAAGACCGTGGTGTTGTTGGGGTCGGTGAACTGGTTCATCGGCTGGGGGGCACCGTAGAAGCCCATGGGAGGAGCGCCCATCGGAGGGTACATGCCCGCGGGGCCAGACATGCCCATGGGACCCGGCATCATGCCCGGGCCCTTGTTCTTGGGGGTGGCCGTGGAGATGCGCATGGGGCGGTTGCCGCAGTAGACGCCCTGCATCTCGCTCAGAGCGCGCTGCTGGTCGTTCTCATCGGAGAAGCGCACAAAACCATAGCCGCGCGACATTCCGCTGATGGGGTCGGTCATGATCTTGGCGGACTTGCAGGACGGGAACCGGCTCTGGAAGAGGGACACCAGGACGTATTCGTTGACCTCGGGGCCCAGGTCGCCAACGAAGATGGAGAACTCAGGACCGCGGTCGTCGCGGCTACGGTCAGCGAGGCCCCCGCCGGTGGCCCAGTTGAGCTTGAAGACACGGTTGGTGTTCGGCATGGGAGTGCCGTTCAGCGACAGGGCCTTGGTCGCCGCAGCGGGAGACGAGAAGTCAACAAAACAGTAGCCGGCGTTGCTCCTGCTACCATCATTAGGGTTGCGATCTTGCAGTCAACGGATGTACTTACCCAGAGAACTTGTCACGGATCATCTTGACGTTGACTTGCTCGCCCATCTGGAACCACATGCTGCGAATGAAGTTCTCATCGATCCAAGGCTCAAGCTCACCCATCCTGCACACGTTAGATGAGCAGGCAATCGAGGGAGCGCACATACCAGAGGGTAGTCTTGCCATCGTTGACCGGCTGGGGGACCGAAGCAACCGCCGGATCCGCAGGGGGTCCCTGGAAGGGAGCGGTAGCAGGGTCGGGCTGGGCAGCCATTGCAGCCTCCGCGGGGGCCGGGGCACCGGCGGCGGCAGCGGCAGCGTCAGCCGCTGGGTGCTGGTTTTGGAACGACTCAAAGTTCTGGAACGACATATTGCGGGGATCGAGCAGACAGAACGGAATCGGCAACGGACGAGACGAAAGATACGGTCGAGATAAGCGTAAAGAGAAACTCGAGGAACTTTCTATCGGAAGAGTCCGTGAGATACTTCGTTGAGTCGTAAGGAAAGAACTGGACCGAATGGACGTAATTCAATCCTATCAGGGTCAGTTTTGCCAACAGAGTGTATCAATGCCAGCCTGGCGGATGCGTGTCGATGGTGATGGGGTAGTGATGGCAGCAGAAGGTGAAAAGGGTCGTTGGGACGAGGCCGGAGGATGCGCGTCCAGCCAGACTGGAAACGGACCGGCGGCGATCGCTGCATCAGCGTTTGCCGAGCGATCGCATCGACCGCATCGATCGCGTAGCCAATCCATTGCGCAGGAACCACCGTCGAAGCCATACAAGCCATACCGACGAGCTGGGCGACCGACGGGCGGGAGGGAGCGGGCGCACGTGAGGATTGATGGCAGATGATGACGAAGGGCAGATGACGATGGAAGGGACATTTGCGACCGCACAGCATCCGGTACCAGACAGGCCTTGATGGGATCGAGGGCGGACATACCAGAGAAGCAGATGAACCGGGATATACGATAGGGCGACGGGATGGCGTAAGTGGGAGGAAGACGACGGAATCGCAAGACAGGAAAATAAAAAGGAAGAAAAGGAAACGAAACGCAGAAAGGAGATCCGCAAACAGACTCCGGAGGATCCGACCGAAAGAATAAGGAATGAGGATGGGAATGAGGGGGATGGAGGAGAGAGAGAGAGAGAGAAGGAAGAAGGAAGAAGAGAAGAGGAAAGAGAGAGAGAGAGAGGAGAGGAGGAGGACGGAGGGGCAGTAGCCGGCTGAAAGAAAAAACCAGCAGAATACGTACGTAGCGGCGGCCGGTGGGACAGAGTTTGCCGAGTGACTGGATGGGCGTGTACTGCGTGTATGAGTCTGTATTTACGCGTAATTTTTGTTCCACAGCACTGAGTAGAGCACAGGAAAGTGTTGGAGGGCAATTGAGCAACTCCTCTCTGTGCTCCAAACCAAAGCACCATGACCGTGACTCGTTACCGAATATACAGCCCGTCATCATCGCGAAGTCGAACCAGCTGAACCATGTAGATCGATTCCGTTCGCATTGCGTCGACCATGGAACGCTCCACAGTCCACAGCTGACACTCCAAAGTACATACACAATCTCAAGCATTGTTCTACCAGTTCGCCCAACGTTCTGAACACTAGTATCAATGGGATATCTTCTCATAGAGCTACTGACTGCTTGTGCCCTGTACTCTTGCGAGCTAGTCTTGATCTCAGCTTACGTCGTGGCTGGCTCCGGCTCTCCACCAGACCAGAACCATGGAATTCAGGGTCCGTCGGGATTGGCTGGAAGCTACAACAACCCAGGCAGACTCCACACGGCACAGGCTAGCTGAGATGCTGCCTGGACATGGGCTTAATCCAGTACATATTGGAGACTGACTATTGGCCCCTTGCATTCTGGCATCTGGATACGGATGGATGCATAGGGAGAACGAGCCATGCAAGGGATGCAGCTGAGGGGATTCATGATCCGGTCACGTCTCGTCTTGTCTCTGGAACCATGGATCAGATCTCATGCTGAATACGGTGGATCTTGATACGTACGTAACGTACATGTATTGCATTGGGAAATTGTACTCGATAATACGAATGTACATAAATAGGTAGAAGTATAGTAGTTACTGGAGTAGATGAATAGACATTGACAGGCTACAGGAGTACGTAGTTAGTATACAGGGTACGTGCAGCAATCACTCACCCACATCCTCCCCCATCCCCATCTGCAACACCCCCAACCCTCCCAAACTCATCTCCCAGCAACTGAATCGTCTTTTCATACACCCTCGCAGCCTCCAT
>RAQS01000346.1:0-20250 GCA_003698115.1 Aspergillus sp. HF37 | reverse complement strand
CCGACACCCAACCACAACCTCCCCATTCTCAACCTCCCGCTCCAGATCCTCCTCCGTGACCAGAAACCCGCGCTCATCGCCGCACCGGCACCCGCGGAACCAGCTATCCCCTTGGCTATCATCCCCGGCTTCGTCGTATGTGAGATCCTCCAAATCGACGACCTCCAGGCCCGTATAGAACACATCGTCATTCTTGTTCCCGTTCCTGGCGCTGGATTGGCCGGTCTGCCGGGACCGGCTTAGACGGAGCGAACGGTCGTGTTCGGCGCGGAGGACTGGGTCTGAGAGGATTTTGTAGGCCGCTGTTATTTGGTCGATTGTGTAGGCGGCGGTTTTCTGGGCGCTTGTCGGAGGGACCGAAGACGAGGCGAGAACGTCTGGTTTCCTGGTTGTCGGGGATGTCTTGTCGGGATGGTGTCGTAGTAGGGCTTTGTGGTAGGCGAGTTTGAGGGTTTGCTTGGTGACGCCGCCGGGGTTTGGGAAGGGGAGGTTGAGGATTTCGTAGTGGTCAGGTTTGCTCATTTTCATTTTTCTTCCTGTCTCTGCGTTCGATGGGACGTAGAAAGAGAGGTGTGGTGCTGTAGACGGCGCTTGGGATGTTATCGCATGGTTGTTAATCGGGGTTGTGAAGACTGAAGTTCGACTGACGCCACTGTGCAGGAACAATCGCAGCCCAGCAACTCCGCACTCACCTCGCCATCTACTCCCAATACAACTACGAACTGGATATATTGAAACATAGAAGAAATTTATCAGTCTACTCTTAACTAATCCAACATATCCCGCAACCAAAACAATCGGATATCTTACAGACAAACGAAATTACTCCGAGTCGGTGGTCTTGAACACGAAGCGATCCTCGGGCTTGCTGGCGAAGGGAACACCCAGCTCAAGAAGCTTGACATAGACCTCGGAGAACTCCTTGAAGAATGCATCGCTGTCCTTGGCAAAGCGCTCGACGTGCTTCCGGAACGTCTTGTCGTTGACCAGCGCCATATCCGCCGGCATCATCATGAGGGTCTGGGTCGACTTGTCCGTCAACTGGTACGGCCCGTTCCACTTGCGCGCCTGCCACTTCTCCTCGACTAGCAGCCGGAAGAACTCATTGGTGAAGACCGTCGGGCTGAAGTCCCACGGCCCGTCGAAGCCGGAGCGGTCGGCGTGCGCGCGGCCCAGAGCGTGCGCGCCCACAAGCGCCACAATCTCGCGGTCGTCAAAGCCCATGCGGTAGAAGATGTCGCGGATGTGCTTCTGCTCCTTGCCGCCGTCCGGGAGTCGGCCGTCAGGCGGGCAGGACGAGACGTCGAGGTCGACACGGCCCGGGCGCCAGGGGATCACGGGTCCTCCCAACTCCTGCACGGCGCAGGCACCGGCCAGCGTCCACAGGTCGGCGTACGAAATCCACGGGAACTTGGCCTTGACGGGCTCGAGGAAGTCGCGCGCATGGTTGAGGCCGGCGTTGGCGCCGTGCCCGGACTCGGGCGAGTATCTCATTGTCGCGCCGTTGCTGCCTCCCGTGCCGGTCTCCTTGTCGTAGGTGCCGCTTGCGTGCCAGGCCAATCGCACCAGGACCTTTGCAGTCAGTCAGTCAGCTGGTCTGCAGTTGTTACCAGTTGAGAAGTGGCTACTTACCGGTCCATAGCTGCCGTCGTCGTACTTCTCATCGTCCATCCGGCTGGCGATCTCGTTGTACACGTTCTGGTAGTCCTTCTGGGTGGGAGTGAACGGGCCCTTGGCGGTGATGTCGCTGCCGTTCAGGTAGAAGTAGGCGCCCGCACCGGCAGCGGCGGCGAGACCGAGGAAGATAGGGGCCTTGGAGGACTTGGGAGGGCCGGCCTCCGAGGCATATCCACGGCGAGAGGAGGCGCGGAAGGCCTGGGTGGGGAGGTTGAAGCGGGCACTGCGAGCAGCAGGCCTGAAGGAGGAGGTCGCAGGGGTCGAGCGGAGGAACGCTCTAGACGCGGATCTCGCAGCAGCAGCCATTGTGATGCGATGCGTACAGTGAGAGTAGCAAGGAAGACGGAGAGACAAGACAAGAGAAGGACAAGACACAACGGAGCAGACCGGGGCAGCTTATATTTCGCTCTCTCCAGCGCCGAAGCCCGTCGAACAGCGCGTCCAGCCCAATCACAGCGCGCGCATTATCGAGGTCTGGACCCTGCCGTTGACTCAGCATATTCTTCTTTCTCTCCGCATCTCGATTGGCTTCTCCAGGTCCCGTGGCAACTGCGCGCCCCCTATCCATGGATGGCCTGCTATCTTTGCCTCATCCTGTCGACTGCTGCCCGATCTATGGAATCGCCCTCTCTGTCTATTGTCTACAGCTGTCTCTATGGTTAGGGGCCGAATTGGCATCGCAGTGTCCAGGGAATAAGACCAGCGCCGCGACATCACCAGACCCACGGCATTATTAACGTGAATGCGATTGTTGGCCAGTCCGTGGTTGTGGCAGTTTCCGGGCCCACGTCGCTCCCAGTCCGGCAATCTTTCGGTTCATCAGACTATCATACTCCTGCCTACCTCGGAGCACGTATGCGTGCAGCGATGTTCACTTCGATGGTGCTCATACTTACTCCGGACCTGTCTTAACAGTCATGACGGTACTGACAAGATATTCGCGACTAGCTTATGAAAAGGAACACACGGAAAACTACCAAATTGTCGAGTTAATGCCGCACTCGCATCGTGCAACTCGGCAGTGTGCATCTCGTCCTAAGAACCACTACAATGACCTGTTGAACACAGCAAATCTCCTCTTATAGCTGCTTCCCGGTGTTGGGTTACGTAGAACGGCGATGAACACAGACAAAGACCGCCTCAATAGAAGACCCATTGCTCTATCCTCCTACCCATGTCGAGTCAAGGCATCTGTTAAGTACAACAATGCGCTGGAATATGGACCAATGCGAGAGGTCCTGCATATATCCGACGAGCAGTGTAAGGTCTCTTGACTACGTTTTCCGTCGTGTACATCGATCGCGTTTGAGATCTCGTAGAATGTCATAATGAAGAGACATAACCCGGTTGACGTACGTGACGGTACCCTTTTGATGTCCTTCCGATAGATGCACTAGTCTCGTTTGTGCACGTTGGTCTTCGGGTTAGCTACCGATTTGTCCAGAAATATGCCAGCTTCCTCGGCCTGAGACTGGCCCTTTGGGGTGGCCCTTTGGGGTGGCCCTTTGGGGTGGGCGAGCAGATATATACCCGGGATGTGCATAGCTGGCGGCTCGTGGTACACAGCATAAAGCACAGCGGCGAGTCTCACTCTATTCGAGCACTGTCAACCTGGCCTGCATCTTGGGAGGTCTGGCCGGATGTCGAGGGATTCTCATCAGCGAGGGAGCCGTAGCCTGCCTGATAGCTGTGCAGTTCTTTTCCATCATTACTAACTGCTCCGGGAGAAACGAGTGCTCGTTAGGAACCGACTGAGGGATGAGTAAGGGGACTCTGCTATCGGGCACGCATTGGGCTGCGGGGACGTGTTGACTGCAGTGAGTGATCCCAAAGTAATCCTCGCGCGCCCGACTCCTTCTGGCTTCGATCCCAGTATACATGGGGAGTTATGTAGCTATTTCGGCGCAGGGATTGTGAAGTAAATTGGAGAGAGAACGCAGTTGTGGATATGAATTCGATACTGATGATCTAGATGTCGGTCTACCTAAGCCAGCAGGCAGTCAAACATGATGCCATATTCAGTATAATGTCCGTCATAAAAAAGTCCTGACATTCGAGGGAAGCAAAAGCCAGGGTGGAGTAGACGCAGTCCTGCTAAAAACTGCCCGGAAGGGGTTGATCTCCCACGAACGAACGAGTGTGAAGCGAAGCAGCCATGGGGCCGAACGCGCACTGTGTGGTTGGTGCTAATGATGGGGTAGATTCCTGATGATGACAACCCTTCAATGTAACAGCTCCTTCATCATGGAGCCTCTGAGCAAAGAAGAGAGGGCCGAGTAGTGCAGACGGAGAGGAAAGAGGAAGAGAGAAGAGAAAAAAACGGAGGAGAAAAAGAGCGGAGCCGGAGTAACAAGGCCCCGCTCACGTGCCATCAATCTCTTTATTTGCCCGCATTCTGTCCTTATTCGTTCTTCACACTTTCAAAACCTCATGGACGCATAATCAACCTCCAATTCCTCACCTCCCCATAGGATGGCAGGTCATATTGGCGTACTAGATGGATGCCCGGGCAATAATGGCTTCGTCACCCCTCGATGGTGCTCGAAGTCACCTGCTGCTCGTACATGCCATCTGTCTGGATGCGGCTCTAACGAGCTATTCTGGGCCATGACGCGTTGTTTGCGGACTGGTCGTGTCATGTAGGAATAGAGGAATGCGATGTATCTGGGTTGTACATGCTAGAAACATAAAGAAAATAAGAACAGTGCCATGTAAATGTCGTGTGTGTTATCAACCGAATATCAAAATCGACTCGCCGTCCCTCTCGCCCTCCTCTCTCCACAGTAAACGCGCCCATCAGCCTCTTCTCTCCCTCTCCAACCTCTCCGTCTCCTCGCCTCTCCTTCTTCTCCGACCATGCTCCTTACTGCTTGAATTCTTTGCCTAGCGCCCCGTTCTACTATCCTCCCGTCCCCCCGTTCTCCCCTCTGTCACTGGAATCCCCGCTGAGAACTCCGCCTGGCGATCATCCCCCCCCTACTCCTACTCCGACGACCCTCTCCTTTTGTGCGCTGTCCCTCTGACTCCGTGACCATGGTCATCGGGCTCAGTAAGCGCCATCAGTTCCGGAATGAAAAGGCCTTGTACGATCTTATCCGCACGATCCCTGGCAATGATCGCTGTGCCGACTGCCAGATGATGAATCCAGGTGGGTTCCTCTTTCGTTACGACGCATTTTATGGCTAACGGTTTCTCCTCTAGGATGGGCAAGCTGGAACGTACGTGCACTCCGCCGACTCGAAGCGTCAAATAACAGAAGCTGACCGATCCTTAGCTGGGTATCTTCCTCTGCATGCGGTGCGCCGCCCTCCACCGCAAACTGGGCTCGCACATCTCCAAAGTGAAGTCAATGAGCATGGACAGTTGGACGTCGGAGCAGGTTGATGTGAGTGGTCCGGACAGTCGAATGGCACAGGCTGATCAGGCGAGCAAAGAACATGAAATCGTACGGCAACAACATCTCGAACAAGATCTACAACCCCAGGAACGTCAAACCCCCGATCGCCACCGATGCCGACGAGGAGGATGCCTGTATGGAGCGTTTCATCCGGCAGAAATACCAGCATCGAACCTTGGAAGATGGGAAGCCCAAGCCTCCCAGTCGCCATAACTCCGACCATAGCAGGTCTCCCGAGGGGTCCCCTCCGCCTCTACCCCCCAAGACCGGAAAGATCTTTTCATTACCCGGCCTTCGCTCGTCCTCCTCCGCGGCCAATCTTCGACGGCCGTCGTCAAGCAAGGCCCCGGCCTTCTCGCCGCGTTCTGAGGGACGTGGCTCGTTATCACCATCCAACACTGGTTCGCAGGGAATGGGGGCATCGGTCGCGGAAATAGGAACAGCGTCGTTTGCTTCGAAGCTTACCACTTTGAGGGAAATGGGATTTCCTGATGACCGGCGCAATGCGGTAATCCTCAAGGGGCTCAGCGGCGACGTTGAGAAGACAGTTGATTCCCTGGTGCGACTCGGCGAAGGGAGCCACTCTGCTTCAGGATCGAGGACTCCTGCAACGACGGCCAGTCACAGCTCTGGCGGTGCTTCCAAACAAGAGCAGAAGACCTCCACCAACCCATTTGACCAGCTGGATGCGAATCCTCCGAGTCAGCCAAGTGGCAGGTTGTACAATCCTTTCGACATGCCCGCTCCACAGTCAGCGTCGGCGCAACCACAGTCGCTAGAGTCGTCTTTCCAGACTCTTCAAGTCTCGCAGCCGCTGTTCCCGCATTCTACCGGCGGATATCCGCCGCAGCATTCTTTTTCACAGCCACTTCCCCAACAGTCGGCGACTCCCCCGGTTCAATCGACATTCACGCAAGGACCTTTTGTGTCGTCGCCGCCGTCGGTTGACGGTTCTTACAATCCGTTTTTCCAACCGGCTCAGCCGCAAGGTAGTCCAGCTTTTGCGCAAAGCCCGGGTGCTGGCCAGAACAATCCGTTCTTCAGTCGTATATCCCCACAGACCACCTCGATGGGGTCGCAGACTCAGACCTCGGCGTCGACGTCCGTCCCTTCCATTGCAGCCCCTAACATGCCTCGGCATGCGAATACCATGCCTACCTTCTCATCCACCTCTCCCTTTGGGCCGTCTCCATTTCAGCAGCAGCAGCAGCAGCAGCAGTTGCCGTCGTCGCAGTTCCAGAATCCGAATAACCCCTTTCAGTCGATGACAGCGCCAACTACTCCTCAGAATGCCGGGTACGAAGTGCAATACCAACAACCGGGGTTCCAAACCACTTCCCAGAATGCGGTATACAGCGCCCAATACCAGCAACAGAGGCTCCAACCCACTCCCCAGAATGCCGGATACGAAGCTCAATTCCAACAGCCGGGACTCCAGCCAGCCCCGCAGCCTCTCGCCGCGCAGCCCACCGGCCGCGTGGACAAGGGCAGTATTCTAGCGCTATACAACTTCTCGCCGCCTCCGCCAGCGATTTCAGAGCAACCCCAACAACAGCAGCATCAACCTAACCCGGCCCCGGCCCCGTCAACTGGACCAACCCTCCAGCCGCAATCGACATCAGCACCGCAAAACGCCCAACCACTCGGTGGATCCCGGAACCCATTCCTCTCCTCAGGCCAGCCAGGACCACAGGCCCAGACACGGCCGCAGCCGTTCAGATCGCACTCCAGCCAGCCCAGCGTCGACGTCAGCGGCTTCCAGAATGGGAGACACAGCCCGGACGCGTTTGCCAGCTTGAGTGCGAGGCATGGTTGATGGGATCTACCTGAGACTCGTATTTACTGCATATATTGATTTCTCTGGATTTTTTTTTGGGCTGGATTTGTTTCATTTTATTTCTTGGCCAAGATAAGGTCTTCTTGGCTCTGGAGTCATTTACTCCTGTTGTTTTATCTATTCTTTGACTGGGTTTATTTTTATTTGCATTCAAGGCGTTTGTCTCTGGGTGGTTGGATATCAGGACAGGAGTGAGTGTGTTGTATCTATCCGGTATTTGCTAGAGATAGATAGATTTTGGATTTATGGGTTATATATACATGGGTGTTCTTGATAGATTTGAGTCCAAGCATGGTATTGAATCTTGTACAATGATTACATCTATATATCTGTACACAATAGATAGATCAAGACCATAACTCCCTCTCCCGCTCCACTGCAGCCTTGCCCTTCTTCTTCCCCCCAAACCAAGATGACGTCCCAGAACCCCTCCTCGTCACCCACTCCGGCAGCCCCGGGACCCAGGAAGAACTCCTCCGGGTCTCCCACGGCCACTGCCAGTCGAGACCCGCCATCCAGCGCTGGAACGGCGATTTCCGTCTCCCGCCGGACGACGAGACCTCCCTCTTCACTCTGTCGAGGACACGCTCGAACCAACTACCCCGGGAATCAAGCGCGCGCCGTCGACTCTCCGAGCGCCAGGATTGCTGCACCGCCGGATCGAGACACCACACCACGACATCGCCGCGACGGCGCCAGTCGTCGTGCCAGGCTGTGTTGAAGGTGCGCCAGCATTCGGTGTAGGACGACGCGCGGAGGGCGGAGTGGAGGGTTGGTTCGAGGTGGGCGAAGAAGGCGAGGTAGTCGGGCCAGGGATGGTGGTGGTGGTGGGTGGGTTGTTCGTCATGGGCCGCGAGGCGCGAGGAGAGGTAGGATGGTTTGTGGGGGATGTGGCGGAGCCCGCCGCCCATGTTCTGGCGGAGGAACTGCGCGGGATTTGCGTAGAACTGGTCTGCTTCGTCCACGTACGCGGCTTTTTGGGCTTCGTTCAGTCCCACGGGGGGCTCGCATGAGAGGGCCCAGGCGTGGATGTTGGGGTGGACAAGGTGCGAGCGCCAGGGCGTGCTGTGGCAGGGCATGAGGAAGCCCGCCGTGATCCCGGGGCCTTCTGCGCCCATCGCCGAGGGTAGGTTCTGGGAATGGTTTTGGTGCTGTTCCCGGAGGTAAGTGAGGACATTGAGTGTGCCGGAGGCATGGTGGACAGTCGTGTAAAGTGCTATGACAATGTTTGCGAGCAGTAGAAAGAGGAGGGTTAGTCTTCTAGGTGTGTATACGCGAGAGGACCGGTAGACCGCTGGAAGGAAGTAGTTGGCCAGCACCGGGGCAGTCAAGATATGCAATGATGGCAGCAGTGGGTATATGAACCGGACTTCTTTATGAGAAATTAGGGAGAGCGCAGAGGGCATAATGATACAAATCGACGCAAGTTGAGTCTGCATATGCGTCTGCAATGGGCCCAAGGTCGGCGGGGCGGCCAAGGCGCGATACAGCCCAACAAGGGTGAAGGGCAATGCCGTGGTGAGAAGAAGAGGATAGCCCTGGGAGATATAGTAGTGCCAGTCATTTTGCCCATAGAAAATGGCCAGAGACTGCGCGAGGTTGAAGTAGAGGAACTTGAGCGGCGGAAACGTCCACACTCCGTAGAACAGGCGATCTGCTACAGCGGACACGGAAAGAACAGAGGAACTAGAATGGTTAGCGCGAACGAGCCGCATAGAACTAGTAACGTACCTGCAAACTAGGGCTTCACGAACGAGAGACATTCGGTGGTTCCAAGAACCCCGAAGCAAAGCGACGCTAGCCAGACTCAGCCAGATGAGAACGTTGGTCGGACGCAGGGTGCAGGCGAGAGCGGCCAGAGACAGACATTGGCGTAGCCTGCCTATTAGCTATTGAATCGCATTGGAAGCTGAGATCCCATACCTCGTGAGAGTACCACTGTCCATTCGGGCCCTACCGCCTCTGCGCGAAGTCTCCTTGAGCCCATCCGCAGCCGCAGATCCCAGGGACCATTCCCAGGGCCACAGGTAAAGCGCGGCAATAGTCAGAGTTGTTTCCAAGCAATTCGACAGTGTCCTAGTGGAGCAGAACCATTGCCAGGGACTGAGGACCGTCAAGGCGAGCTGGCTCCGTCAGCGTGTGTTCCGCCAGCATGATGACCAACATACCGCAGCTCGAGCCTCATGACCTCCACCGTAAACGCGACGCGCTAGCTTCCACGTGTAATAGTCCCCGACGGCGGCGATGACGGCCTGAACAGCTTTCGGGGCGGAGATCAGGAGCTCCGCACGGGCTGCGGGGAGAAGGTGGAGGAAGCGCGCGAGGACGTCGGCGAGGCGGTAGACGGCGGCGAACAGCAGGGGATGGAGGGAGGAGCGAAGGTGGTGTCTCCATTCCTATGCGACATTAATATTCGATCGATCGCGTCGACAGGGAAGACCGACCCAGGTTATCCAGGCGCCGGAGTCGGGGCCAAAGGCAAGCTGCCAGGCTGGCTCGAGGGACTGGAAGAACTCATCGGGCTGGAAGAAGGTGTGGAGGAGGAGGGCATTGAGGAGACGGAGGGCGAGGAGGAGGAGGAGGACGGAGGAGGGAGAGGAGGGAGGAGAGGGAGGAGGCATGATGGACGAGGACAGCGGAGGAGAGAGAGAGAGAGACAGCAGAATACTCGAGCCGGGCCGGTGCAAGCCATGAGTAATGCCAACGACGTCAACGGCAAGTCTTCCTCTCTCTTCTCTTCACCACCGCGCGTGGACTTGCACTTAGGGGCATAGTCACTCCCTCGCTACACTGCTATTTCTACCCTGGCTGCCCCTCTCTTTTCTTCTCTTTCTCTTTCTCTTCTCTTCTGTCCTCTCTCTTCTCTCGTCTCTCGTCTTCTCACTCCTCTTTGCATCCTCTGTATAGTTCACCATGGGCTCCACCGGCACTCCGCGATACCACACCTCTTCCACCCAGGAAGCCATTCAGTTCGAAAAGGACTATGCAGCCCATAACTACCATCCCCTCCCTATCGTCTTCGCGCGCGCCCAGGGCACCTCCGCCTGGGACCCCGAGGGCCGTCACTATCTCGACTTCCTGTCCGCCTACTCCGCCGTTAACCAGGGCCATTGCCATCCCAAGCTGGTCGCCGCGCTCTGCGACCAGGCGTCCCGCCTGACCCTCAGCTCGCGCGCCTTCTACAACGACGTCTTCCCGCGGTTCGCCGAGTTTGTCACCAAGTTCTTCGGCTACGACATGGTCCTGCCCATGAACACCGGCGCCGAAGCCGTCGAGACCGGCATCAAGATCGCCCGCAAATGGGGGTACAAGGTCAAGGGCATCCCGGAGAACCAGGCGGTTGTTCTGAGTGCCGAGAACAACTTCCACGGCCGCACGGTAGGGTTGACCGCGGTTAGTAGTCTGCGCGGGGCAATAGTCAAACTGACCAGCACGCCTAGTTTGCCGCCATCTCCCTGTCGTCGGACGCCGAGTCGCGTGAGAACTACGGCCCGTACCTGCCCAACCTCGGCTGCAACATCCCGGGCACCGACAAGCCGCTCAAATACAACGACAAGGCCGCGCTTCGCGAGGCCTTCGAGAACGCCGGCCCCAACGTCGCCGCCTTCCTCGTCGAGCCCATCCAGGGCGAGGCCGGCATCGTCGTTCCGGACGACGACTACCTGCGCGAAGCCCGCGCGCTGTGCGACAAGCACAACGCCCTGCTGATCTGCGACGAGATCCAGACCGGCATCGCCCGCACGGGCAAGCTCCTGTGCCACGAGTGGAGCGGCGTCAAGGCCGACCTGGTGCTGCTGGGCAAGGCCATCTCCGGCGGCATGTACCCCGTGTCCTGCGTCCTGGGCAGCAAGGACGTCATGCTCACCGTCGAGCCGGGGACCCACGGCTCCACGTACGGCGGCAACCCGCTGGGCTGCGCGGTGGCGATCCGCGCGCTGGAGGTCGTCCGCGAGGAGCAGATGGTCGAGAAGGCCCAGACCCTGGGCCATGTCTTCCGCAAGGGCTTGGAGGCGATCCAGAACCCCATCGTCCAGACCGTCCGCGGCAAGGGCTTGCTCAATGCCATTGTCATCGACGAGTCCAAGACCAACGGCCACAGCGCCTGGGAGCTCTGCATGCTGATGAAGGAGAAGGGCTTGCTGGTAAGCATCAACCTCCCCTCGCCTCTAATCAATCCAAACCACTCCAGAACCTCCTAACCTGTCCCCCAGGCCAAACCAACACACCAGAACATCATCCGCCTAGCTCCACCCCTCGTCATCACCGAAGACGAAATCCAGAGCGCCCTAGCCATCATCCAGAGCGCCATCTCCGAGCTCCTGGCCTCCAGGGCCCGGCTGAGGACTCCGTCATCCCGCCGCCGGAGAAGAAGGTCAAAATCGGCCTCGAGAACTAAGCCCGGAACCCCCCTCCCCGTACCCGGCTGCTGGGACTTCTAAAGGGATGGTTGGCTGGCATTTGGAACTTCCTTAAAGACGCACGCGGTTCTCCTGCATCCCGTCCAGGATATCGGCGGGGAATGTGGTGCGTGGAGCGTATGGCGCTGGTTTACTGATTGTATACTCTAGCCGCTGTCTTTGCTGGGTCATTCCATTGACTCTCAATTGCCTGCTTGGTATGTGCATGAGGCCATGAAATACGGTGATATATGAATTCAAAAATTTGTACGGTGCATGGATATACGTCACTAGTAGCATGGATATATGATGGACGAATGCTTGGATTTCAACTCCCAGAGTTGAGGCCAGTTTGCGAAATAGTATAATTGCTGTTCTAGTATTGGCCATGTAGGCTCTGCTGCTGTGTGATAAGAATAAATAGCACAGCAGACAGAGGCATAACAATGTGACAGGCTCATCCTGACAGACATGCGGCGACATCCAGCGCTACATCACCATGCAATGGGCCTGCTCGCCTTCGTTCGCCGCTCTAAGGGCCTTCTGTTTCATGTACTCCATCCCGTCCAGTTCCTCCCAGTACACATGGGTCGTGAAATTGGTTCTGTGCTTATCGAACGCCTTCGCCATTACCGTCAGGCACTCTTCATCCTCCTCGACCAACGCCAACGTCGTAAGCGCTAGCTTCTTCGCTGTCGCCGAGCCCCCAGCCGTGTATGCGCGCACATACGTCGGATTCTTCAATTCGATCAGCTCGTTTTCGATGAAAGAAAACAATAACTTGAATTGCACTGTCGCTGAGAGATAGTTGAGCGCGGATATCGGGATCTCGCCGGAAACGTCTTGCAAGATGTCTATTTTCAGGAGAGCTAAGAGCTGATGCTCCGACAGTTCGAGTCCGCCGGAATGCGGCGATCCAGATGCCCATCTGTGAGGCTGGAGCATGCTTTGCCCCTCGGGAGGAAAAGGCATGGAAGCCTCTTTGTCTACATTAGCTGCGGTCATCTCGCGTACCGCCGACCACATTTCAAGCAAGGTCTGCTCGCTCATTCCTCTGGCCTTGGCTCGACGGATCAGCTCCGTGTCCTCCAGCCGCTTCTCACCAGTGTTGCGGTCGATCGTAAACTTCGCCGCTCCGAGGCGGAGTGAGAACAACCAAGAGGCCAATGGAACGTCGCTATCAGGAATTCTATCGGGGTTCCACTCCGCGCAGCGATAGAGGCCAAGCTGCGGCTGGATCCGGAAGAAACGATTCAGCTTCTGGTCGAAAAGGGCGTGGACATCGTCAGCAGTGCGAGCGTCCTCTTGAGCAGACGCTCGCTGCCGGAATGTGCCGTGGCTGGTCTTAGCTTCGAAAATCCGTGCGTGAAAGGCGTCCTTAAATCTTGAAGTGGGAGCTTTGCCGCCTGCGAAGAACGCGGTTGGGAAAAGATGCTGCAGACAGGTAAACAAATTGACCGGCTTCGTGATATAGCCCCTTTGCACGAGCATGTTGTGCAGATGCGTAAGCATCATCGGCTCAGGAATCCCTTCCCATATGGACATGCTGACGGAGTACGCAAGCTCGAGCGCCTCCATTAGACCGACACCACAAAGGAATGGCGAGAATTCCCAGAGACCATTCGCATTGCTATTCAGGAAGCGAGACGGTGGGATGGTTTCCAGCAGTCCGTATGCGTAGTTGGTTTCCCCGAGCCAGTTGCAAAAGTCTTCCCTCATGCTGTCAAGAAATTGGCAGTATTGTTGATGTCGTTCCTTATCCGAGTACAGCATGCTTTCCTGATCGAGCACAGATTTTAAAGTACTCGCCGCCTGTATATACCCCGTTCCCGACCTCTTGCAATCCCGATCCAGAAAGAGGTCGATGTCTCGTCTCGCGCGGAATGTGTCTGCCGGTGGGATGAGCACATGGCCTTTGAGTCCGTCCAGTGACCAGCCGCGGGAGACGGCCAGGGAATCCACGATGCACTGGAGCTGGAATACATGGTGAGGTAGGATCCTGTGGTGGATATCTGTGCTTTGCTTCTGCATTGCAAGGGAGGTGACCGTGCCAGCGAACTCGTTCAAGCCAAAGAGACGCCGGTGCACATTCCAAGGGCCTTTTAGTGACCAGTCTACGTCTTCGTAGATATGCTTCTCTCCTCGTATGTTGTTGCGACTGACGACAATGGACGAAAAGACGTTGACTAGGTCGTACAGCCAGTTTATCGTATACGATCGACGCCAATTGATTCTCTCTTCTTTGCGCGCAACTTGGAGGTTGAAGTGAGGATCCCAGCTGCGAAGTCGAGACCCCATGCGTGTCGTGGGTTTTCCACTGCGATTTTTCTGGAAGTCGGTGACAAAGGCGAGGAGATCGCGATATGCGTGTATCGAGAACTGCTCCAAGACGTCGACAGAAGTGGCTTGGACTTTTTCAAACCCACTGGAGCTTGCAACAGGCACATGTAGATCCAAGGAGAACATTCCCTGGGCCTTTTCTGGATCCCCGCGAGTGACGGTGTTCATAATCGCCTCGTATGAATCATGGCCAGGGAAATCGACAAACACGACCAATTCCATTCGCTTGATTATCGAGATGGCAATGTTGGACACTGTCCCTGCAACGGCGCTGTTCAGGCCGTTGTATGCCACATCCTGCCAGACGCCCTGTAGGTAGGATCGGAGGATGGCCCATAGCTCGAAAAGCGCATAGACAGCCATGAGATACTCGGCGACAATCCCGTCCTCATCTGGGACAATACGGTAGCTTTCCAGTGGAAGGTCGTCCAATGGAGATTTCTCGCCCTGGGCCTCGGCATCGGCCTCTTTCCTTTGTTTTTTCTTCGCCTTGTTTCCTCGTCTTCCCTTCTTGGCCTTTCCTGAGCGTCTCGTTTGTCGACGCCTCTGTGTAGTCGGAGGACTCGGAGGAGTGACAGCTCCTTGACCAGCCTCGGTCTCGCTTGAATCTCCATCGTCTTTGGATTCGTTCAGGCTGAGAGCGTCAAAGATATTGGTAAAGGCAGCTGGCTCCAGATCGTCATTCCCATCGGGTTCCTTTTCCTTATCCTGCCTCGACGCCCACGCGACTCCCCCAAGACACTCGAAGGCCTCGTTCAGAGAACCAATGAAGTGTTTGTGAGAAGCATTGCTCTTCTCAATCTCGGCATCCGGAAACTTGGCCACGGTTTGCTGGAACAGCGCATATGTGGATGTTCTTGCTTCGATGACCGATTGGAACAAGCGGTATATAGCCGAAGGGACCGGGATGACGTGCTTTGCGACGAGTCTGGACAGTGTCACAATGTCCGCTACCGTAACCTGGCCGGTCGTGTTGATGGTTTTGGGTGCGTCGTCTATATAAACTGCCGACTTAATTATACTGTTCGAGGACCGGACTATCCAGGCGAGCAATTTGGAGGTGTCCCGTTTGTAAGAAAGATAAGAATTATGCGTCATCATGGTGAATTGGAGGATGGGCAATGATTGACAATATAATGAAGGCGCTTAAAAAAGAGAGAAGGAGAGGAAGAGAGAGAAGGAGGTGAGCCTGCTGTCTTGGATTCTGAAGAAGGAGCCACGGGCCGGTCTTGCCCTAACTGCTCGACCCCAACAACTAGACAACGCAGAGTCTTCAATGCCAGGAGTACTGACTGGTCAAATATAGCAGGGCAAGGGCAGCCGTGACTGTGTCCCTTGACAGGGGAAGAAGATGGGAGGAATGGAAAGGAAGATGCTATTAGTATACTAAAGCAGACAGTCGTATTCACGCCTCCCATTCACTAAAACTAGCCAAAAGTGCTTCAAACAGGTGCGAGTCGGCCTATAGGAGCCTGTGTTGTATACAAATGTCGCATAGCCACCCGGCAACGTTAGAATGTCTCCTGGCAAACATACGACGAAGCATCCCTCGGATTGCCTCCCTTGAATGCCGAAACAAGCGGGTAAGGGCAAAGGTCCAGTACGCTTCCATCCGCCGCAAACCCACGAAGCGTGTCCGGCTCAATGCCCTTCTCAACCCAGTCGACGACCGAATCCAGAGCCGTCTTCGGAAAAGGGCCAATGCCACCATTGCAGTGGCTACTGCCGGGGCCTCGAAGAAGCGATAGTAGTCTCGCACAGAGGGGTCGAGAGCCTCGACATCCTCGTAGTATCGCTCTGTGCCTTTGGGGAAGATCAACTGGTCCGCCAATCCATGCCAGGTGATCATCTTGCCTCCAGCTGCCTTGAATGCGGACAGGTCGGGGTCGTTCGTGCCGATGATCGACTCGTAGCGCTCCCTGGACTGGTGGAAAATGGCATCCAGCTCTTCGTGGTCCAGCTGGGCGAGGTCTGCGGACGGCTCCTGCAGGACAAACTGGGTGATCCAGTCCGTGGCAATCTCGAAGGGCTGTCCAGTGCAGTTCGTCGGCGAGGTGCATGAGGTCAGGACCAGGCCGGTTTTCCCGTTGTTGGCCTGAGACAGCGGAGCCCCCTTCTCGAGCCCGTACCACAGAAATGACCCGTCGGACGACCGCATGCCTTCCCAGATCTTCGCGACTACCATGGCGTCGTTCTCGGTGATCTTCACACGCGCCTCGCCGCAGTCGGCCTTCTTCCCGACGACGCTCAGTGCGTCAAACTGGCACAAGTCCGGCGCGGAGATGATCCCATCTTGCACGCCGTCGATACCGTCACACGCCTTGATGGCAGCAGCGGTGATAGCGTCTAAAACGCATCTCGGAGGATAGGTGTTGAGCTGGTTCATGACGAACAGCGGCCAGTACTCCGCGGTAATAAAGCTGGGCCAGTAGATGGCAGGCGCATTGGCAAGGATCCCGTCGAACGCGGTGGGATATCGCTGCGCCAGCATGAGGCCCTGTCGCCCGCCCGTCGAGCATCCATTCCAGTACGAGTACTTGGGCCCGTAGCCGTAGAACGAATTGGTAATGCTTTTGCCGATGATTGCTGCGTCGCCCAGGGCGACATACGCAAAGTCCTTGAGCAGCGCCATATTCACGTTTCCGGACGCATCGAGCGACCAGGAGTCCGAGCTCTGTATGATCGGAGCGTGGCCGCCATCCGTAGCAACGACGGCATAGTGCGCGCCCACTGCGTCGGCCAGGTCATCGAGACCGTGGTGCATGGAGAACCCACCGCCGCCCGACCCTTGGAGTCGCTCATTCCACCCGGACAAGGGGAGCCATACGGTGCTGTGGATGGTGTCGTTCCAGCCGATATGGGTATAGGTTACGGTCGCGTTGCAGAAGTCCAACGTCCAGCCGTTTCGCGTGTAATTCACCACTGGAGCCGCTGATAGATCCAGAACTTTGGCGTCAGGAATGTCCGGTGCTGCAAAGTGGGCTGGTGAACAGCCGGCTGCGGCAGTGGAAACCGCTGCTGCCGCGCAGGCGACAGCAAAAGACGAGCGCATTGCTGAGTATCGACGTGGGAGTTGAAGAAAACATTTCGAGGAAATTTGCGAACCATGTATGCCAGTGCAGGTGGATCAAGGGTTGTGGGCTAACTATAGGACGCGGTGTTACGAGTCATGTCGAAGGTTGTCCGAGTCGTGATTAACTTAGGGCTATTCTCCACAAGCCCGATGCTATTCCAGTATTATCCCCACGTCCAATTGTCTGTTATCAAGCTTGCAGAGCTACTATATTATTATTAGGTGATAGCGTCCTGGCTTGCATCAGGTCTATAGATTCTGTGATGCTCGATTGAACCTGCTCTACCGATAAGGAGACTGGATGTAGACTAGTAGATGGAATCCTGCACAGAGAGTATATATATACATAAACAGCAATCTAAACGACCGACCTAGAAACCTATTAAGTCCTCGGTACTCTTGCCTATTGCCCTAATACGTCTGCCCGTACTAATTACTATACCAAGTATGATAAACATGCAGTGCGGAGAGTGCGGGGTAACTGCCTATAAATCGGCTTCTGCTCTCCCGAGAGGGCTTCTGCTTAGCATCTGTTACACTCATCACTCCTAGAATGGCCACTACTCTACCAATGCACGCTCCATCGCAAGATCGAGTCGAGCCTGGCTCGTACAACATCCCCCTGGCCAGCTTCCCCTCGTCATGCTCTACCACGCCAGCCAACCCCGACACAATCGCATCCCAGCTCATCGACCAGCTGAACCATGCCCTGTCCGCCGAGGACTACGACGCCGTATCCAGCCTGTTCCTGGACACTGGCTACTGGCGGGACCATCTCTGCCTGTCGTGGGACTTCCGCACGCTGAAAGGACGCGACGACATCTCGAGCTTCCTCGGCAAGGGCTGTCGGCTCACCAGCGTTAAGGTCGACCGATCCACCGCCGTCCGCGCTCCGCATGCTGGCCCAATAGATGCTTTTGGGGAGATCATGGGCGTCGAGTTCTTCGTGGCGGTTACGACTGAGGTTGGCCGCGGACGGGGTATTGCTCGTCTGGCCGAAATAGACGGGCGTTGGAAGATTTCGACCCTCTTTACGTCGTTGGTTGAGTTGAGCGGACACGAAGAGGCTGTAAAGCACCGCAGACCGATAGGTGTGCAGCATGGGGAGCAGAGGGACAGGGAAAACTGGCTGGAGAGGCGGAATGCCGACGTGAACTTCGAGGGAAAGAATCCGGCTGTTGTTATTATTGGTACTTAAAGTTCTCCTTTTCATGTCCATTGACTCCGCTGACTCGCCATAGGAGCTGGCCAGAGCGGGCTTACTGCCGCCGCTCGTCTCAAAATGCTCAATGTCGACACCCTCGTCATCGACAATGAGGACCGCGTCGGGGACAGCTGGAGACGGCGATACCACCATCTCGTGCTCCACGACCCTGTCTGGTTCGACCAAATGCCATACCTCCAGTTTCCCCCAAACTGGCCAGTCTTCACTCCCAAAGACAAGATGGGCGAGTTCTTCGAGTCATATGTCAAACTACTCGAGCTGAACGTCTGGACAAAGACCGATCTCAAGTCCTCCTCTTGGGACGAGGGCAAAAAGGAATGGACCATTGTTCTTGAACGGCGAAAAGACGATGGCACCGCGGAAACTCGCACGCTCCATCCTCACCACGTCATCCAAGCCACCGGACACTCGGGCAAGAAGCACTACCCTACATTCAAGGGAATGGAGAGTTTCCAAGGCGACCGGATGTGCCACAGTGCCGACTTTTCCGGCGCGAATCCAGCCTCCAGCGGCAAAAAGGCCGCTGTGGTTGGATCCTGCAATTCGGGCCATGATATCGCGCAGGACTACTACGAGAAGGGATACGATGTGACCATGGTCCAACGCAGCTCGACCTGTGTTGTCTCCTCCGAGTCCATCACCGAAATCGCGCTGAAGCCTCTATTCGCAGAGGACGGACCGCCCTTAGAAGATGCCGACCTCCTTCTCTGGGGCTTACCGTCCGAGCTGTTCAAAACCCAACAAACCAAGGTCACAGCCGTGCAGAACAAAAACGACGCAAAAGTCCTAGACGCGCTCGCGAAGGCAGGATTCAACACCAACAACGGACCCAGCGCCGCCGGTCTCCTCTTCACTTACCTCCAACGCGGCGGCGGCTACTACATCGACGTTGGCGGCAGCCAGCTCATCGCAGACGGCAAGGTCAAAGTCAAGCAGGGCCAGGAGATCACGGAAGTGCTCGCGAACGGCCTGAAATTCGCAGACGGAACTGAGCTACCCGCCGACGAGATCATCTTCGCTACCGGGTACGAGAACATGAGGAGTCAGGCGCGCATCATGTTCGGCGACGAGGTCGCGGACCGCGTCGGCGATGTCTGGGGCTTTGATCGTGAGGGCGAGACGAGGACCGTCTGGCGAAGGAGCGGACACCCTGGGTTCTGGTTTATGGGCGGCAATCTGGCGCTCTGTCGGTATTACTCGCGGTTGTTGGCATTGCAGATCAAGGCTCTGGAGGCGGGCATTGCATCGTATGGAGAGTTGTAGTAGCTGGCCTGATGTTGTTGGTTCCAGTAGCTCGTATATAGAGTATAACAATTTAGCATCAAGAACCCCTATCTTGTCTACAGCTTCGGCTGCACTCTCTCCTCCACAACAAACCGCCTCCCAACCAACCATCCCCCTTCTCCATATCCCGCAGAATCCTCCGAAGAATCTTCCCACCCGTGCTCTTGGGAATCTCGTTCACAAACTCGACCGCAGCAATCCACTTATATCGCACCTTCCTCTCCTTGACATACATGATAAGCTGTCGCCCAAGGGCCTCCAACTCCTCCGTCCTAGCCCCATGTTTCAGCACAACATACGCCTTCGGCCGCTCGCCCGAATACCCCATCAGCCACGCTCGTCACCGCAACATCCCCCACCGGCCGGATGGCCCAGAAGCAAGCCCTCCAACTCCGCCGGCGACACCGCAATGCCCTTCACCTTGACCATTTCCTTAATCCGGTCCGTGATCGTGATGGACCCCTCGCCGTCGATGTACCACCCCACGTCCCCGGTATGCAGCCACCCATCCGCGTCGAACGTCTCGCGCGTCGCCGCCGCGTTGTCCAGATACCCCATCACGATCTGCGGCCCACGCGCGAGAACCTCCTCGCCGAACCCCAGCTCCGCGCCTGTCTCCACATGCATGATCTTGACCTCAGTGTTCGCCACAATCGTGCCCCCCGGCGCGCCGCGTACCCGTACTCCTCCTTGTCCGCCGGGTGCTTCGTGATGCAGCTGCACGACTTCGTCATCCCGTAGCCCTGCTGGAACCCGGTCTCCGGGAACCGCGCTTCCAGCTTCTGCAGTACCTCGCCCGGGATCAGTGCCGCGCCGGATGAGAAGCGTTTGATGTGTGACAGGTCGTGCACGAACCGGACCAGGATCGGTGGGACAAGCAGGAGCTCGCTGACTTGGTATGTAACTACCGCTGACAGCATCGATTCCATCGTGAAGCTGGGCAGCATGTGCACTTCGGCGTTGAGGAGGATCGGCATGTGCATTTGGTGTACTAGGCCGGTTACTGGGTTGTTAGTTTGG
>RAQS01000345.1:0-20283 GCA_003698115.1 Aspergillus sp. HF37 | reverse complement strand
GGAAGGGATCGGAGGGATCCATTGTTGGGGGGGTATGGAGGGAGTGGAGGGAGATCGAGATCGCAGGGTGTATGTACAGGACGGAGTTAGGGGAGAGACAGAGAGAGAGAATCGGGCAATCAGAACTAGTGGTGGCCTCAGGCAGCAGCGCTTCCTCTACATCCGGCAGCAGAAATAGCTTCGCCTTTCAGCCTTGGCTCATTCTCCCCAGATCTTCATTATTATGGAATCCCTAACATGCTATTTTCGATCAAGGATTACGATACGTCTTCTTGGCTGCTGTCCAGGCCCAGGGACGCGGTTCTCGTCCCTAGCATACTGAAACAGGGCAGCGTGCCTGGTATGCGCCTTGCTTATGCCCTGACAATCACATCCCTATGCTGCTGGGAGAATGCTTGTCATATCCCATTTATGCACGCCATCCAATGCTATGAACCATCTAGCTAATTTATCCTCCAGATCAAGTCCCCCTTAAACCTTGTCTACATTCCTCACGACACGGTAGGATGATACTCGTCCCCTACGCGGTCCTGCGCTTAAGGTATAGTCGCGTAGGGACGAATGCCTTTAAAATGGCGGCCGAACTCCCTGAGAATGTAGCTCCAGTGTCGACAACTTTGTATCTATCTCACGCTTCGACACAATGGCCTGGATGCGAGACCTGGCGCTGTTCGGATTGGTTTTCTGCTCCTCTTTGGTGCCTACAAGGGCTTCGTTGGACTCTCATTCTCATGGCGACTTTTTGCTCCCGCAGGTGGCCGAGTATGGGTTCGTCTCCTATGAATATGCTGGTTATGCGCTTGCTGATTGAGAACTAGATCCCGCGACCTGGATGTAGAGCACTATGCACCGGGTAAACGTGCGCACCTAGAACAGCGAGAAGAGTATATCTCCCTTCACCCGATGCTCTGCAAGCAGGTTGTTTCAGATCTGACAGGAACAGGAAATGCGACCTGTCTGTCGACAACCAGCGCAAAGTCGCGTACTACGAAAGCTGGGCCAGCAGAAGGGAGTGCAACACCTTCCAGCCGAGCGACATCAACGCATCGAGATGGACGCACATCAACATCGCGTTTGCCGTCCTTGACTGGGTCGGCAAGATCACGCCGGCCTCCAAAGAAGACGAGGAGATCTACAACAAAGCCATGGCGCTAAAGGACGAGAACGAGGATCTGCAGATCTGGATAGCGGTGGGCGGTAAAACGATGGGCTCGAGGCGGTTCTCTAACATGGCAAGCTCGCGCCGGTCCCGGGAGAAGTTCATCCAATCTGCGAAGGAGTTTATGGATGCGCATGGCTTTGATGGGATCGATATCGACTGGGAGTATCCGGCCGCCACGCACATGGGTGGGCAGAGGCGCGATACCGAGAACCTGACGAAGCTCGTCAAGGAGATGAGGGAGGCGTTTGGAGATAAGAAGGGAATTAGCGTGGCTGTTCCCGCGGGACATTGTGGGTTTATTTTACGCCCTGGGTTGGGACGAGACTCCACTGACAGAGACTAGATTTAAAAGGGTTCGATCTCAAAAGCATGCAGTCGGATCTTGACATGATCAATTTCATGAGCTATGACCTGCATGGAGCCTGGGAAACGCCATTGCTAGCCCTGCCAGGCACCAACCTCACTGGTATGTCTGTTCTGTTCTGTCCAGCCCCAATGCTGTACTAACCAATGCCGCAGAGATCGAAGACGCACTGCAGAATCTCGGGGACAAGGGAGTCTCGATGAAAAAAGTCAATCTCGGACTGGCGTACTACGGCTATGCGTATATACTGGAAGACAAGTCCTGCTCGAAACCCGGATGTCCAGCATTTGCCCCCATCGGTACCGGACCGTGCGGCAAGACGGCGGGCACGCTCGAAGTCGCCGAGGTTCAACACATAATTGCCAACAATACCATTGATCCTACGTTGAGTCCGGAGGCTGCTATTATGCACTTCACATGGGATGAAAACAATTGGTAAGCCGAAGCTGCCTAGCTTGGCCATGCGCGTGCTGACAATGACAGGGCCGCATACGACAACAACGAGACGCTCCAGATGAAGACGGCTTTTGCCCGGGACAACTGTCTCGGGGGGTCGTTTGTCTGGGCTGTCGATATGCAGAATCCAGAGAACGAGCTGGCTCCTTGGGCTGTCAAGAGGAAGAATCCACAGGAGAGTGGCGGGGAGAATGGCGAGGAGAGTAGTCCAGAGGAGAGTAGTCCAGAGGAGCCGGCAACGAAGGCGAACGCGAACGCGGGTAGCCCTAGCAAGATGCTCAGCCAGGGCTTCATGGCGGGCTCTTTTATCTGTATCTTTTTCATTCTCTCTGTTATATAGGTATTAGGCTGTATAGGAGTTCATGATGGCTGGTTTTTATTACGGAGCACGATCTATAGATATCCGCCCTAAACCCAGTCGGGTAACTCCCCTCGAAAAATCGGCTATTCTCCCCGCAGTCTTATCTTTCTTTCCTCGACACTCTTCTCCTTCCCCCCAGCGACACATGCCCCCCAATCTCCCCCTTCCACTCGCCGACGAGTGGTCCGACGCCGAATCCTACGTCGAAGCCCTGCTGTCCTTTGCTACCTCCTCCGTCTTTTTCAGACAGATCTGCGGTGGAGTCCACATCTTGGACTTTCTAACCCGCGAGCCGGACCTGTACACCTCGCTGATCCCGGAAGACTGGAGGGCATTTTTCGACCAGCACGATATCCAAGACATCCTGGACCTACTGCTGAGAGATGACATCCAGTCGCTGAGAACGCAGGCCGAGAGCCCCGACACCACGAAAGAATGGAGAGGAGACGCGTTTCCCCCAACCAGCCTGGTAGAATACATCCACCAGATCCGGCGGCTGAGCCTGGGTAGGGAGTTCGTTCCGCCTCCGGGGTTCAAGAAGGGGTCGATCCCCACGCGGCTGGCGGTCGGCATGCGACAAAAGAAGTACCACGAGGTCGAGAACTTTGCGAATTATGTCGACTCGCTGTGCACGACAGTGGCCGAGGAGCGCGGCGACGGCGGTGTATCGCACATCGTTGACTTTGGGTCTGGGCAGAACTATCTCGGTCGCATGCTGGCGAGTGCGCCGTATGATAGGCACATCATTGCTATTGAGCGGCAGCACGAGTTTATCAGCGGTGCGAAGGGATATGATGTTCAGGCTAAGTTGGAGAAAAAGGCCACCAATCCAATGAAGAGGGGGTCGTCGTCGAAACCGAATAAAACCCAGCGCGCTCTGGAGCTGAGAGCGGCAGCGGCGGCTGATCCTCCTCAGGGAGAAGTACAGAAGTTAGAAAATGGGTCTGCGGGTGCTCCTGCAGAACCGACGACTGGGGTTGATGACGGGTTCTCCGTCCTTGATGAGTTCGGCGGTATTGATGTTGGGCCGGAAGATTTGGCCTATCCCATTCAAGGCCCGCAGAAGCCCGCTCCTGATGTTCTGGTGAAGTTAAATGGGAGCATGAATTATATCGAACATGAGATCCAGGATGGGTACTTGGAACCTATCATTAAGGATGTCGTCGGGTTTCCAAAAGGCAAAATGGGGGACGAGGCGCGAGATGCGCCTGCATTGACTACAACAGACGACGGAAAGCAAGTTGATGCCCGGGCCATGGTTATTTCTCTACACTCATGCGGAAACCTCCTGCACCACGGAATTCGGTCGTTGGTCCTGAATCCATCAGTCGTCGCCATCGCCATGATCGGCTGCTGCTACAATCTTATGAGCGAGAGACTCGGTCCTGCGACCTACAAACTCCCCGCCCTCCGATCGCGTCACCCATATCTAACCAAGACGGCGACAGCATATGATCCCCACGGATTCCCGATGTCCAAGCGTCTCGAAAGCTATCCCCACGCTGGCGGAACCGGCGTCAAGCTAAACGTCACCGCGAGGTCGATGGCGCTGCAGGCTCCCAGCAACTGGTCGCGAGGGGAGAGCGAGAACTTCTTCACACGACATTTCTACAGGGCTCTTCTCCAGCGCGTTCTTCAGGACCGCAAGGTCGTCCCGAAGCCAGTTGTCCCGCAGGACGTCTACGATCTCAACCCGTCCGACGAAGAAAGCTCAGGGAATGCGCTCACCGTCGGCTCGATGCGGAAATCGGCATTCACATCCTTCTCCGCGTACCTCCATGCGGCAGTAGCCAAGCTGAGCCGCGATGCGATCTTCGGGGAAAAGGTCAAGGAGCGCATGAGCGATATCTCGGAGGAGGAAATCGACCGCTACGTCGCCGAGTATTGGCCCGCGAAGAAGAACCTCAGCATTGTCTGGAGCCTGATGGCATTCAGCGCGGTGCTGGCAGAGGCGATTGTCGTTGTCGATCGGTGGCAGTTCCTGCGGGAGCATGATTCGGTCAAGGAATGCTGGGTTGAGCCCGTGTTCAACTATGCTGAGAGCCCGCGGAATTTGGCAGTGATTGGGATTAAAAAGTAACATGCTGGTGCATATTGGGGTGTTGCATTTGGATGATGATATACGTGTTTGATACCCTTAGAAGTAAAATAGAATCATTATTATCCTGTGGCCGGTAAACCCGACCTTTGTATCTGTAAAGTGAACCAGTCGAGTTAGGGCTTTGTTGCCACCGCTCGGGATCCGCGGACTCCGGCCTCGTCTCTGCAACCTCATTCCTACACTACGCTTCCAGGACCAGCTGGATTTACACTGAATAAGGTACAACAAACTCGCATCCTGTCCCACTTTTATTTCAGTCGACTTCAATGGAGTCCGAGGATCCCGCCAGTGACAGCGGCAAGGACTCGCTAGGCCCAGCTCGGCGCGCTGTGAGTCCTCTGGCTATGTGTATACCGCGTGCTGTCGAGCGCTAATACTGCATTGCATAGTGTGATCAATGCCGCTTTAGGAAGGTATACAATTCATTTACCAGACTATCCGGAGCAGACCAACGCTAATCCAGCCAGATACGCTGTGACAAACGCTCCCCGTGCTCAAACTGCCGGAGTTCCAAGGTAGCCTGTCGCTCGACCGGCGCAGGACAGAAGCCGACAGAGCCACGGCGGCGGGTGCTCATCTCCGACCAATAGTGCGCTGCCTCCAATCCAACTCCAACCATGCATCCCAGCCGCGCTCGTCTACTAACGTCACGTCCAGCGAAAGGAAAATTGACCTGATCGAGGAGCGGCTAGGCGGAATAGAGCAGGCCCTACGCGGCCTGAGATCCTCCATGACAGCCAGCAGCTCGGCCGAGCCATGCTCCCACATAACCCCGCCAACAGAGACGATGAGTCCGTCTGTTGCGGCGGGATGTCCGTCCAGCACGGCGATGGGGCCGGACGAGTCCGGGCCCGCGTTCGAAGGCAGCTCCAGCCTCGCCGCGCACTCTGCGTACGCGAGCAAGTTCCTGGAGACAGCCGTCTCGCAGAGTGCGCTGCAGATGACCAGCCCGAAGATCGAGGCCGCGCTGTCGACCCTCAGGCAGATCGTCAGCATGCAGAACCAGCAGCCGGCGTCGCGGGGGGTACGGTTTAAGCACCAGAAGGCTGTTCCGCGGTCTGGGTTGCGGGAGTTGAAAATGCCGCCCATGCAGGTTGTTGTGGGATTGTTGCGCAATATTAAGAGTTTGTGAGTTGGGTTCTTTGGGCGGCTGTTTGCTGATTATGGCCTGCAGCGAACCCGCCGTCTGTCTTCCAGAGCTATTTCCCGTTTATTTCGGCCGAGTATTTTGTGCAGAAATGCCGTGAGGTCTACTTTGCGACGGAGGACTACTCCGATGCTACCTTTATCATTGTCAATGGGGGCCTCTTCCATATCTTCCTCGACTACAGCTATTCAATCAAATCGGACGAAACGAGATCCGAGTACCTGAGCTACCTCCAGATATGCAAGAACAATATAGAAACCGGCCTGGCGAATTTCAATCTGCTGGTTCCGCCGGCGGAGGAGTCTATTGAGGCACTCACTTTAGGAGTATGATCTCTCTCTATCATACAGGATTGGAGGCTAACTATTCAGGCCGTTTATGCGATCGAGATATCAAAACCGTCATTCGGCTGGACTCTGGTCTCAACTGCCGCTCAACTGTGCCAGACCCTCGGCTACCATCGCGCGTCGTCAATGGAGCACGACACCAGCGGCGAACAGGAGAACAAGCTCCGGCTGTTCTGGTCCGTCTACTGTCTTGACAAGGGCCTGTCACTGCGCCTCGGCCGCGCATCCACCATCCAGGACTACGACATCTCATTGACGCCGACATTCAACAGAGTCGACATTGCCGAGCTGTGGAAATCCATCTACACATTATGGATCAGGCTGGCCCGGATCCAGGGGAGGGTCTACGAGCTCCTCTATAGCCCGGCGGCGCTGAGACAGCCAGAAACAGAGCGCGTAGCTCACGCCCGTCGACTAGCTGCTGAGATGCAGGAATCCGTCATGGTGCCGTTCAGGGTATATACCTTCATGACGCTCATTTCCATGCTGGCACATACTGATGCATAACCGCAGGGCCTCAACTCCGAGTTCCGCAATTTATCTGACATCGAACTCCTCTACCTCAAATCAGACGAAGTCAGCCGCTTCTCCGTCCTCACCCTAATCTACAGAGCCATCCCGCCTCCGCCGCAGGACTCGCGGGGCACCTTCATCCCAGACTGCGTGCAAACCGCGCGCGCCGCACTGGAGTCACACCAGGAGTGCATGACGACGATGAAGGAGAGCAACGAAGCCCTGAAATGCTCTTATATGCACTGGTACCCATCAACCCCCCTTCTTCCCTCTCTTCTCTCCTCCCAGACTCCAGAATCCTAACATCGACCCAGGTCAATCCTCTACGCCCCCTTCGTCCCCTTCATCGTAATCTTCTGCCACATCATCGAATCCTCCGATCGCGCCGACCTCTCCCGCCTCGAGGACTTCGTGCTCTCCCTGCACCCCATCTGCCCGCTCTCCGAGGCCATCGACAAGCTCTACCGCCTGTGCCATGTCCTCGGCACCATCGCCCGCCTGTACGTCGAGGCCAAAGCCCAGGCCCAGGTCCAAGAGGACCATCACCTCGCGTCCGTCGGGCAGGAGTTTGATACGTATTTGAGTGCGTTGGGGTTTGCGCCGCCGGTTTGGGGTTCTGCTGCTGCTCCTGCTACTGCTACGACTGCTGTGGATGATGGTGAGACGGCGGCGGCGACGATGGCGGGGCCGATGTTTGGGGATGCGGCAGGAGGCGTTGGGATGGGACAGGATTCGACGGCGGCGATGAATCAGACGATGCAGTTGGGGAATTGGTTCTCGGGGAATCAGTATATGATGGGGTTGCTAGAGGAAGATCTGGATATTTTTAGGGGCGTGTAGGAGGTATGCTTCGCGGAGTTATGAGATACCAGGTGCCTTTTAACTCTCTTATTCGCTCGACTAGTGCGCTGATATTAGATGGAGAGATGAGAAACTAGCAAGCAGATATGCATATCCCGGACTAATCACGCCTCCAACTCCTCCGTAGGCACATCCTCCAGATCCTTGCCCACAATCGCGTCTCCGACCTTCCAAACCTGGAGCAGATTGTCTTCCGCCGCCGAACACAGAACCCACGGGTCGTGGAGATTCCAGCTGAAGTCGGATATGCGGTTGGTGTGGCCACCGTGCATGAACAGGCTGCTCGATCGTCAGTGATTTTTAGTAAATGAAGGACCAGGGGAGATGCATACAGCTCAGGCGGACCATCCTGCGCGTCGTCTGGGGTCTGTTCCTCGCCTGCGCGGCTGAGGTCCCAGAACATGACCTTGCGATCGTAACTTGCGCTGGCAAGAACGGCTTCCTCGAAGGGATGCCATGAGAGCGAGGTCACCGAGTCGGCGTGTCCTTCGAGCACGTGGACTGTGCTCTTCAGGTTACGGAGATCCCACAGGGCGATCGACTTGTCTGCGGATCCGGTTGCTACGACGGTCTCCGCGGCGGGGTTGAAGGCGACGGTGTTGATGGCGTCGCGGTGTTGACCATCCGTAGAAGCAGCGGAACGGGTGCTGTCAGCTTCGCGGGTGTCAAGGATTTGGAGGGTGATGTCGTCAGACACCGAGCCGATCAGAGACTCATGTAGAGGGTGATATTGGACGTCATTGACGACCGAAGAGTGATGGGTGAAGGTGCGGGAGGGTTTGAGGGCTTTGTTGCCTTTCGTGTACGTCGTCAAATCCCTATTGATGTCAGTAGGAGTCTTAAGAACAAAGGTATCTTCCTACCAAAGCTTGACGGTCTTATCCTCGCTCCCAGTAACAAGATGACCGGCAACGTGTGGGCTCCAGCTGAGCCCAAAGCCCTCCTTGGTGTGTCCCAGGAGCTCCATTTCCGGATTCACCGTCCCCGTAGGCTGACTCGGATGTTTTGAACGATCCCAGATCATCACCCTTCCGTCAGTGCACATGGTAGCAATGAGATTGGGGTTCTGCGGCTGATAGCGCGCCTTGTTGACCTCGCCCTTGTGGTCGATCTTCTGCACGATGTTGAATTTAATTTCCATAGGCGACTTCTTGGAGCTCCCGCCGTGCCCACCGATCTCCCCGCGTTCCTCATCGTAGTCGTCCGGGTTTGGAGAAGACGGATTCGGGAGTTGCACTTCAGCGATCTGCAGATAGTTTTGTGCGTCACTCGCGGTATGGGTGCCAATGAGGAGACGATGGGTGGAATACGGTTTGTCTGCGACTCTGGAACAAGTCAGTGCACGCACTGTACAGAGGGGCCGATAAACATACTCCCGCTTGTCAGGAAGCCATTGCGTAGTCAGAGTCGGCCATTCTAACGCCGTGCTGAGAATCATGTCATAGAGGAACGGGGCATTCTTCTTCCACGTCTTGTACTCTGCGGGACGCCATTAGTCCCAACACGGAGTGACTGGAATAATCCAAATACCTTCATTAATAACCTTCTCCTGAGCACGCTCTTCCTCCTCATGCCCGTGGTCCTCAATCATGTCTGGGACACCGAGTGGTTAGAAGGTCGCGCAGGATAGGAGCGGGAACCATACTCTCTTCGTAGCCTTCCATGGTGCCAGAGATTGGATCGACGTTAAGGATGTATCCGGATAAGAGTCAAGAATATGGTGAGTGTCAAACGAGACTGGGCGCGGTGATGTCTGGGGAGTCTGGAGGAAAGCGAGAAACGCGACTTTCCCTTCGCATCGCGTTAATAGGCAGGCTCGCGCTAGCCGCTCTGGGACTAGCGACTTGGCAGACCAGAAGAATCTCGGAGTTCGGAATAACTCTGTCCGGCCAACCTCTTGACGCTCTTCTGTTTCTCTCCTCCCGTCAACCACTACTACGACTCACTCTCCCTCTGCTTGGATCTCTTCCTTTCGTGTTGGTGCTGTACTGTCTTAAGGATTTCCAGTCGTTTTTTTGTCTACGGCCTGTTTGCCGTCTTGAAATGATCTGCCTCTAGCTTGGGTTCTCATCGAATTCGACTACGACGACTACGACACGATATCCCCATCGTTCATCCCACCTTTTCCCGTCGCATCCCTGTTCTTTATTACCTGATTCACCATGGGTGTTCCGAAATTCTTCCGCTGGCTGAGCGAGCGGTATCCCGCAATCTCCATGCTGATTGCGGAGAATCGGATCCCCGAGTTCGATGCCCTCTATCTCGACATGAACGGCATTATCCACAACTGCACGCACAAAGACAGTGACTCCCCCACCCTTCGCTTAAGCGACGACCAGATGTTTATCGCCATATTTAATTACATCGAGCACTTGTACGGCAAAATCAAGCCGAAGCAGCTGTTCTTCATGGCCGTCGACGGCGTCGCTCCCCGTGCGAAGATGAACCAGCAGCGTGGCCGACGATTCCGAACAGCCCTGGATGCGGAGAACGCGAAGGAGAAAGCTGTTCGCGAGGGGATCGAGATGCCGAAGGAAGACCCGTTCGACAGCAACTGTATCACGCCGGGGACGGAATTCATGGCCAAGTTGACGCAACAACTGAAGTATTTCGTCAATAAGAAAGTGTCGGAGGACAAGGACTGGCAGGGTGTTGAGATCGTGCTTTCGGGCCATGAGGTTCCGGGTGAAGGCGAACACAAGATCATGGAATACATTCGCCGTGCGAAAGCACAGCCGGGCTACGATCCAAACATTCGCCACTGCCTTTACGGCCTGGATGCCGACCTGATCATGCTGGGCCTTCTCAGCCATGACCCCCACTTCTGTCTGCTTCGTGAAGAGGTGACGTTCGGCCGGCAGGTTCAGAAGAAGCCGAAAGAGCTCGAACACCAGAACTTTTATCTTCTGCATTTGAGCATGGTCCGGGAATATTTGGAGCTGGAGTTCCAGGAATTGCACCAGGAAGGCGTTTTGGGATTTCCCTTTGACATGGAGCGAGTTATTGACGACTTCATCCTTATGGCCTTCTTCGTTGGGAACGACTTTTTACCCAACCTACCTAACCTGCATATCAACGAGGGGGCTCTGGCTTTGATGTTCAAGATTTACAAGGACAGTCTTCCAAAGATGGGCGGCTACATCAATGAGCATGGTGTCATCAACCTGGAACGATTGGGTATGCTCATCGAGGCTTTCAGTGACGTGGAGTTCCGTTTCTTCGAGGTCGAATACTCGGATGCACGGTGGATTCATGCCAAGAAGAAGGGAGCTGACGGGGACCCCGAGCCCCAAGAGATGCGGAAAGGGTTTACCGTCACCCCAGATCAAAAGAAGATCTTCCAGTCGGTTAGGAAATACGTTCTGAATCGACCTGAAAAGGCGGCAGGCGTAAAACCTTTGGATCTTCCCTCGACGTTACCTGCGCGTGATCGCAAGTTTGTTGAACAGCTTGCGGACGACCTTCGAATGCCATGGACCACTGTTTCTGACGACCACGGCGAACGGTTTATTAGAATCCAGTTTCCTGTAAACGAGGATGAGGCGGAGGAGGAGGAGGAGGAGGAGGAGGAGGAGGAGGAGGAGGAGGAAGACGAAGAGGCGTCGATGGCAGTCCATCGCGTCCTTCGAAGGTATGACAACGCCAAGGTTCAGGAGTTGTCAGGCGAGGAGGCTCGAGAAGCCGCGGAAAAGAAATACGATGAGAAATTCCAGGAGTGGAAAGAAAATTACTACCGGTCCAAATTCGGATGGGGCATGAACGACCACGAGGAAATGAGACAGCTGACGGAGAACTATGTCCAGGGTCTCCAGTGGGTGCTGTTCTATTACTACAGGGGAATTGCCTCTTGGCCATGGTTTTTCAGATACCACTATGCACCCATGATTTCTGGTGAGTACTAAAGCCATCCGCACCTGTTCTAACTCGTCCTGACTGTCTTTAGATGTGAAAAAGGGTCTCGGAGCGGATATGAATTTCAAGCTTGGAAAACCATTCAGACCTTTTGAGCAGCTCATGGGAGTCCTGCCGGATCGAAGCAAGAAGATCGTACCCAAACCGTACTGGGAGTTGATGACATCTCCAGAGTCGCCTATTGTTGACTTCTACCCTCGCGACTTCGAGCTGGACATGAACGGGAAGAAGATGGAGTGGGAGGCCGTTGTCAAGATTCCCTTTATTGAAGAGAAACGCCTACTGGATGCGCTTTCGACGAAAGAGGATCTGTTGACCCCTGAGGAGAAAGCAAGAAACGGTTTTGGGACGAGTCTGAAATTCAGTTACTCTCCTGAGGTGCAGTTTATCTACCCATCATCCCTCCCCGGTATCTTCCCAGATCTCCCGAACTGCCACTGTGTCGAGAACATCTTCGACTTGCCTACCATGGAAGGCCTGGAGCCATACGTTGGGCTTGTCGATGGCGTCCAACTGGGTGCTTCCGCGCTTGCTGGATTCCCTAGTTTGAAGACTTTGCCACATGCCGGTCAACTTGGTTTCCACGGAGTTACCGTTTTCCAACAAGAGAGCCGCAACGAGAGCATGGTTATTACGCTTCTCGATCCTGGAAGCAGATCGAGTACCGAGGTGGCCAAGCAGAACCTTGGACAACGTGTCTTTGTTGGATATCCGTTCCTACAAGAAGCTTTGGTCGTTCGCGTTTCTGACGAGCTGTTTGATTATTTGCTGCCCCCGGGAGAACAACACGCCGTGTCTATTCCCCACACTCCGCCGCAAATTGAACAGTGGAGAAAGAAGGCCGACAAGATGGAGAGTCTCTACAGTAAGCGGCTTGGCACGATCATTGGGCCTGTTGAAGCAATGGTCCATGTGCAGATGCTGAAGGGCCTGGTTAAGACCGACGAGGGGGCAACAATCAAAGAATTTGCCGAAATTCCTGGGCAGGAAACGGACTACGCCCTCCAGATTGTTGTCGATGAAGTGGTCAATCCAGATGAACGCTTTATCGAGCGCGAAGCTCAACCTATCGAGGAAGAGTTCCCGGAAGGCTCAAGAGCTTTTTTCCTTGGCGACTTCAATTACGGCAGGCCAGTGCATATCACCGGGCACGACAGTGGTAAAGTGAACGGATTGATAGCTTCCATGAAGGGCCGGGAGCCGGAGTTTGGCAAGGACCATGCCAGGGCGGCGGAGAGGCTGTGTCCATACATGCCATCATTTGCGATTGCGCGGAGTTTGCAGCTCAACCCCTTGGTGTTGGCCAAGATTACTTCTTCGTTTAGCGTCGACGTCGGCGGACAGCGACAGAATCTTGGGTTGAATTTGAAGTTCGAAGCGAAAAAGCAAAAGGTCCTCGGCTACTCGCGACGTGGCGACTCGGGCTGGGAATTCAGTCCGAAGGCTGTGGAGCTGGTGCAACAGTACATGATCAATTTCCCGGATTTCATCGCGGGTATCCAAAGGAACCCTCAGAATGATCGCTACGTGCCTACCGATTTCTACCCCGAAGATATCGCACCTGCGAAAATGAAGGATATCCGAGATTGGCTGAAGGCGATAGAGGCCAAGACCTTCGAGAGGGTCCCGCTTGATGCCGACCAACTGGATTCTAGTGTTGTCAAATTGATCGAGCAAGACGCCGACCAGCTAATTCAGTATCAACCGCAAATGGAGCCGAAGAGAGTCAGAGGGGTCCCTCGAAGTGCTCTGCTCAGACCTTCGGACGTTGAGCAGCGTCTCGGCAACCAGAAATTCGGACTGGGCGATCGCGTGGTTTACGCACAAGACTCTGGAAAGGTGCCGATTGCCACTCGGGGAACTGTTGTCGGTGTCACAAGGACGCCAAAGGCATACTTGATTGACGTCGTCTTCGATGCTTCTTTCATGAGCGGCACGACGTTGGGAGACCGGTGCTCTCCATTCCGAGGTCAGACTGTTCTGGCATCTTCGATCCTCAACGTCACATACCGACAGCTGCTCACCCCTTCCCGGGCGACGACAAACCAGCATGTTCCACCAGTCGCGTTGACAGCACAAGGATATGGCGCGCCAGTCGGGGCAGGAGGTCAGGGCCAGCTGAGAAGTGCACCGAACCCTCCGCCGCTAAGTGGCTCTTACCGAGGTGCCGTGAGTGGGAATGGCGCTCAAAGAGGGCGTGGCGGACGAGGGAACCTCACCCAAACAACGCTGCCCTTCCGCCCGCAGCCGAACGGGTCGCCGGCCGCCAACGGCGCGCTTCGTGGCAGAGGCAGAGGTGCTCCCAACGGTGGCCGTGGCCGTGGCGGTCCAGCGTACACGCGGACAGGCTATGTTGCCATGGACAACGGCGACCCGGATCCGGGCGTCATCAAGCACAACCCGAACTTCCAACCTCAAAGCTACTCCCAGGTGCCGCCACCTACGGGATTCAACCGGGGTGGTCGTGGTCGAGGCGGATTCCGCGGGTCAGATCGGGGAGGATTCAGGGGACGGGGTCGTGGTCGAGGTGCGGTGGATGGAGCGGTGTAGTTATTATCTGGATGGCTGGTCATTTGTTTCTGGTCTGGTTCTGATCTTGTAGAATGGGAAAGGGCAACGTACGAGGTGATATCCAGTCTTTCCGCTGTACTTGTATACGGTTAGCTAGGTTTCTTACTTCGGTGATACCAGCAGATAATAGACCTAATAGGTGAATTCCAGTCTAATGTCGAAGCCAAACCTAATAAACAGATCTAAATCATTCCAATTCCTTCGTAATCAACTGCAGCCTGCTTTCTTAGCATTGGATATGCAACTGGTGGAATAAAGGCTCCATGATGTGAAGTAAGGCCCAGGAACAGATGAACAGAGGATATCTAAACCAACAGGGTAGCTAGTTACTATTAAAACTAACCTCAACGAGAAACCCAACTTTTGACGACCCCTCTAGATGAGTAGTAGCAACGCCAGACGCAGATGCAAGGTATAGCTATATAGACACAAGACAGGAATAGAACAGTAGATACCAACCAATTACTCAAGGCCCATCCACTCCCCCTCTCCGTCAGCATCAGCATCAGCATCAGCCATGGGCTCATCATGGCCATTGACAATATCCGGCGTCGGCGCGAACTGTGGCTTCTTCGCAAGGACAGGCTTCGAGAGGAGGTATTGCAGCTGGTAGGAATTCTTTTCTGTTATCCTCTTCAGGTTCTCCTGGATGTCGTCGATAGCGCGCTGGACCGCGCGGAGCTCCGGCGCAAAAGACCCGGAGTTGTCCTTGAGATATCTGCCGTGGCAGCTCAGAAGAGACTGGATCCAGGTCAGATTGAATTCGAGATGCGGTGTCTCCTCCGCGGCGTGGGCTACGAAGCGGAGAAGACGGGGAAGGTAAACGGCCGGGATGGAGCGGACCACGTGCGGGATATCTGGGGCGGGCACGCCCTCGTAGACGACGCGGATGATCTTGGACTCGTTCAGGCGGAAGGCCATGACCAGCGCTTTCAGGAAGCTGTTGTCCTCGTCCGGGGTGCCGGTCTCCGACGCTTTCTTTGCGGTTTCTAGCGTCTCGAGGATCGTGCTGGGCGTGATCGAGATGTCGAGGTCGAAGGGGTCGAAGATGAAGTCTGTGTCCAGGCTATAGATGAGAAGACCCTCTGTCGAGGCTGCGCAGAATGCACGCCCGGTTGGAGAAAAGCCGACAGATGAGACGCGCACCTCCGGCCGGGTGGTGCGCTTCGATGGGTCGCCGCGTTTGGCTCCGGGGAGACGGCGGTCAATACGGTCCTCAAGGTCTGATGCTTCGCCTGTTTCATCAATCAGGCCCCGAGGCCCAGCTTCCGTCAAGTCACGGCTGTTCAAGAACTCCTGCGTGCCATCGAGCGAGGTGTTGACCGAGACCGTAAACTTCTTCACCAACGATCCAGTGCCCACGTCATATAAGCAGATGTACTTGCTGTTTCCACCAGCCAATATACAGCTACCGTCGGCACTGTAGGTGATCTGGTTGAAGGACTTGGTGCCCTGGGCATTTGCGGCGGTTCGACGGTCTGACACTTTGCGTCCTCCAGAAACGTCGCGACGACCGTCAATCTCCCGCTCCTGGGCGGCTTCTCCGACGGACCAGAAAGATAACTGGCCGTCCAAAGTCGACGCAGCAACCTGCTTGCCATCGGGCCGGAACGCCACGCTTAAGACATCCGATATGAGCTGCAGCGGCTCGCTGGTCTGGCTCCTCCCGAAAATGCTCCATACCCGAACGGTGCGATCCCAGCTGCCACTGACTAGATGATTCCCATCTGCTGCGAAAGCAAGGGTAGAAACAGGCCCCTCGTGTCCAGACAGCTGGTCGAGCAACTGGCCGGTCTGGACCGACCACACATGAATATCAAATGAATCGTGCGAGCCCGCACAAACGACCTCGCCGCTTGGATCGACCGCCAGCGATGAGAACGACAAGCGGGATGGCGCGGTAAATGTCCGGAAATTGCGATAACGGATGAGATCCCAAACCCTGATGGATCCGTCTAACGAGGACGTATACAAAACATTTCCCTTCTTCGCGAATTCGCAAGCCGTCACTCCGCTTGTGTGTTCCGTAAACGTTACTATGCAGAAGCCAGACTTCACATCCCACACTTTGATCTTCCCGTCATCCGCTGCGGTAACGATCTTCTGGCCGTCTGGAGAATAGACAAGGGCGTTCATCGAATCGAGATGACCTTGTTGCTTCAAGATGTATGACTCTGACTGCCACTCCCACACAAGCAGCTGACCGAATTTCGAAGACCCGAAGGCCAGCCACTCGCCGGACTTGTTGACCGTCACGTAGTCGATGTTGCTCTGCGAGACACTAAACCCGGTTAGCTCTGACGCAGCAAATGGAAGACGCAAATTACCTCAACTGGTGGATTGTGTTAAACTCGGGCAAGTCGTAGAGACCGAACAGGCCGTTGGAGAAGCCCACAATAAGGAGATTAGACGGTGGGTGGAATGTAGAGCAATTGACTCTGGCGTCGTGCTGCATGAAGTAGTCCTTTTTGACAATCCTCCATCGCGCATCCGAAATCTCCTCCATCGTTTCGGGGTCTTTCTTGGCTACATACTCCCATCTGAAGAGAGCCCCGTCCTGACTAACGGTATAGATCTGATGCCATCAGCTACAGTCCGCATACTACCAAGGGAACTCACCGATTCCTGGTCAGCCGAAAAATAAGCAGCCTTCACACCTTGTCGATGGCCTGCCAAAGTGGTGGGTTCAAAGCCCTCCTCCGGATCCCAGCTCCAGATCCTCGCAGTCAGGTCCCTGGACGCCGTGAGCAGGAAACGAGAGTCACTGGACCACTCGATATTCTCGATAGAGTCAAAGTGACCGGCAAGATCGCGATGCAGGACGAACGGGGCGAATTCGACCTCCCCATTGGTGTCCGTACCGGGAGTTGGAGGGGTGTGCCATAGCTGCAGTCGCCTGCCCACTCCGACAGCGAAACGTCGGCCACACGGCGAGAACTTGAGGGCGGTCACACGTCCTTTGAAGGAGAAATGGTACATCGGAATTCTGCGGTAGAAGTTCGTCAAGATCGCGCGGCCATTTTCGTCGACCGACAGCAAGAGCTTCCCATTGGGGATGAGGTCCAGACAGTCGATATTGGTGCGGTGCGCGAAGGGGAGGGTGTAGGACGTGTTGCTGCGGGCAAGTGTCAGTCATCGTCGAGCAGCTTGTTCCAGACCAGCACATACTGGACGAGGTCGAAAACCGAGACCTGGTTGCCCACCGGGGAGAGCAGGCTGTTCCCATCGGGCGAGAAGAGGAGGTTTCCTTTGCGATAGACCGTCCCCAGGAGGTTGGAGAACTGGCGGCGTCAGCAGACATCCCCTAAGCATCGCAATCAGCACCCACCTTGAAATCGGTCTTCATTGTCGCGTGCAGTGCAGAGTAAGAGGTCTATCAGTTCTGGATATCGAAAAATGCGCCGATAAGAGACGGAGCAGCGTTGATCCGTAATCGGCCATACATTCCACATCTAGCCTAGCGCAGACCCCGTGTTTTGCTGCAATTCAGGGGCATCGGCCAGACTGCAGGCACGACGTCCTCTTCCTCCCTCTCCCTGCCTACCCTGTCCCTCCTGTAGCCAGGGCCTCTGTATACCCCTCGTCCTCTCTTTAATTTCTGCCTTCTGCGACCCGTCATCATGGCTACGACCGAGACTGCCACGCCTATTGGCATTGCCAATGTAAGTCGTGAACCCTACGCATCCAATGGCTGTTGCTGACCAGCGGCTGTATAGCTTCCAAACCAGCGGTATGTAGCCTCAGTGGTTGGGTCATATCGAGTGAGCTCTAACGGAAGCTATCTAGGCACAAGATTGTCGCTAAGCGGGGCGCCGCCTTCACTATCATGGTTGGTCTATTGGTTTCATGCATTGAGCAGCAGATCTGACGGCTGCAGGTTGCCGGAGAGTCGGGATTGGGAAAGACCACGTTCATCAACACCTTGTTCTCGACCACCATCAAGAACTACGCCGACCACAAGCGCCGTCACCAGAAGCAGATTGACCGAACGGTTGAGATCGAGATCACCAAGGCAGAGCTGGAGGAGAAGTTCTTCAAAGGTCAATGACTCGCCTTGGATTCGTGCTGGAGCTAACCGTCTGCCATATAGTCCGTCTGACTGTTATTGATACCCCTGGCTTTGGAGACTATGTCAACAACCGCGATTCCTGGCAACCCATCATCGAGTTCCTCGACGATCAGCACGAGTCCTACATGTTGCAAGAACAGCAGCCGCGTCGCACGGACAAGATTGATATGCGTGTCCATGCCTGCCTCTACTTCATCAGACCCACCGGACACACCCTGAAACCTCTCGACATCGAGGTCATGAAGCGGCTGAGCTCTCGTGTCAACCTTATTCCCGTCGTCGCCAAGGCTGATACTCTGAGCCCATCGGATCTGGTCAGGTTCAAGCAGAGGGTAGGACAGCGGTCACTTTATTTAAGGTGCATGCTAACATCCGGTAGATTCAAAACGTTATCGACGCCCAGGGCATCAAGATCTACATGCCGCCTATTGAAGACGACGATGAGCATGCGGCCAACCATGCGCGCAGCCTGATGGCTTCCATGCCTTTCTCCGTCATTGGATCCGAGAAGGATGTCAAGAACAACGAAGGAAAGGTCGTCAAGGGCCGTCAATACACCTGGGGTGTTGCCGAGGTGGAGAAGGAGGACCACTGCGACTTCAGGAAGCTCCGGTCGATTCTGATCCGCACCCACATGCTGGACCTGATCCACACCACCGAGGAGCAGCACTACGAGGTGTATCGTGCGCAACAGATGGAGACCCGGAAGTTCGGCGAAGCCCGGCCGCGCAAGCTGGACAACCCCAAGTTTAAGGAGGAAGAGGAGTCTTTGCGCAAGCGGTTCACCGAGCAGGTCAAGGTCGAGGAGCAGCGGTTCCGACAGTGGGAGCAGAAGCTCATTGCGGAGAGGGACCGTCTCAACAAGGATCTGGAAGCCACCCACGCTGCGTATGCTCCTCGCCCCAGTTATTGTTATGATCGTGCTGACCAGATGCAGGATCAAGTCGCTCGAGGGGGAGATGGAGACGCTGCAGGGCTCAAGCACCCGCAGCCGAGGACATCGGTAAGGAGAGTTTGCTGGGATGTTCAGAGTCGGTGGATGAAAAAGGGAGAGGAATGGTGGAAGCGCTTGAATATTTCTTATCCAATTCCTTGTGTGTGTTGCTTGGGGAAGATACTCATTCGCGTCGTGCTGGTTTATTTATTTACCGTAGTAGCTAGCGCTGGTTTGCTTGATCCCCGTGCGTGTTAATACATTTAATCTGTTGTATTGTATTCTACCAGGCTGTAGGGTTGATATCGTGTCGCGGCGCAGTTCCGTCTTATCGGCTCGAGTCAACACCAGCAACTCACCGGTTCAATACCAACAACCATGCCAGCTATATCCCAATTTCCCACAAAACCAGTCCACGCCCTAAAAACACACAACGGCAAGTTGCATCCACCCATCAACAACCCCTCTAACGCCCTCCAGGCCCGGTAAACGCCCTCACCTTCTCCAGCTACCCGGGCACATACCTCCTAACCGGCTCCTCCGACCGCTCCGTGCACCTCTCCCGCGCGGTCCCGAGCACCAGCAATGCCGCGAATACAGTCGAGACGACGAGCCCGATCCAGCGGTACGACGCACACGGGTACTCCGTGCTGGACGTCGCCGTAGCAGCCGACAACGCGCGGTTCGCGAGCGTCGGCGGCGACAGGCTGGTGTTCCTGTGGGATGTCGAGACGGGGAATACGACGCGGAGATGGAGCGGGCATGGCGGGAGGATCGAGGCGGTTGATTTTGGGGGGGATGGGGATGCTGTTGTTGTTTCCGGTGCTGTCCCCCGACGCCAACTACATGAAATGAGGATAGCTGATATTTGTATCTGCCCAGGAAGCTCCGACACCGTCATAAACCTCTGGGACGCGCGCTCCAAAAACTCCAAACCCATCCAATCCTTGCCCGACGCCACAGACACGGTCTCCTCGCTGCACGTGCACATGCCGACATACTCGCTCGCCAGCGGGAGCTACGACGGCCGCGTGCGCGTCTACGACCTCCGCATGGGCCGGGTTACGGTGGATCGCCTGGCGCAGGCGGTGGGCAGCGTGCGCTGCTCGCGCGATGGGAACGCGGTGCTTGTTTCGTCGCTGGATTCGAGGGTTCGGGTGCTGGATCGGCAGGATGGGAAGCTCCTGAAAGCTTTTGGGGGGGAGGACGCTGCCAGCGATGTCGCAGCCGCTGGGAATGGAACGTATCGCAATTCCGAGCTGCGGATTCGGTCTGTGTTTGCGAAAGGCGATGCAGTTGTCTTGAGTGGGAGTGAGGCTGCCAGAGACGGCGGCGGGCCTGCGAGGGTATTCGCTTGGGATGTGCTCAGCGGGGAGGTCGTTGCGTCTGTTCCGGCGGGCGAGGGCGTCAAGGCTGTGAGTTGTGTTGGGTGGAATGAGACGGAGGGATGTTGGGCTGGGGGGTGTTCGGATGGTATGTTTGAAC
>RAQS01000344.1:0-20301 GCA_003698115.1 Aspergillus sp. HF37 | reverse complement strand
CCTCCCCTTGATTCGCTTCTCTTTATCTTCTTTCCTTTGTTTCTCTCCACGCTCTAGATCTTAATTCTCTCGTCACTCGATCCTCCTGCTCTCCCCCGTCCTTAATATCCGCTCCCTGCCAGCTCCCGTGTCGCTCGCTCCGCGCATCCTGTCTCCCTATTAATACTCGCATTATACATACAGCTCGTCAGTAATAATGAAGGGTATGTTTCTCGACCGCAATCTGTCCTTTGTGCAATTGTCTCTCTAACTCAATGTTCAGCCCTCATTCTCGTCGGTGGGTTCGGAACTCGGCTGCGGCCTCTGGTAAGTCCTGTCGACTTTCGATTGCTTAAGCAGAGACTGATCAAGGCTCTTCTCCAGACCCTGACCCTTCCCAAGCCATTGGTCGAATTTGGGAACCGGCCCATGATCCTGCACCAGGTGGAGAGCCTGGCTGCCGCGGGCGTCACTGACATCGTCCTTGCTGTCAATTACCGTCCGGATGTGATGGTTTCTACCCTGAAGAAAGTACGGAATGCCAGACACAATACTCCCTTTGCGCACATGCTCACCGGACTGTCGCGACCAGTACGAGGAACAATACAATATCCGAATCGAGTTCTCTGTCGAGACCGAACCCCTCGGTACCGCCGGCCCGCTGAAGCTGGCGGAGAAGATCCTGGGCAAGGACGATTCTCCCTTCTTCGTCCTTAACTCCGATATTATCTGCGACTATCCTTTCAAGGACCTTGCGCAATTCCATAAGAGCCACGGGGATGAGGGTACCATTGTTGTCACCAAGGTCGATGAGCCCTCCAAATTCGGTGTCGTCGTTCACAAGCCCAGCCACCCCTCGCGCATTGACCGCTTTGTCGAGAAGCCCGTCGAGTTCGTTGGAAATCGGATCAACGCCGGCATCTACATCCTGAACCCTAGTGTCCTCAAGCGCATTGATCTGCGCCCGACCTCGATCGAGCAGGAGACCTTTCCCGCCATCTGCAACGCCGGTCTACTCCACTCTTTTGACCTGGAGGGTTTCTGGATGGACGTCGGCCAGCCCAAGGATTTCCTAAGCGGCACTTGCCTGTACCTTACCTCGCTCGCGAAGCGCAGCTCCAAGCTGTTGGCTCCGAATTCTGAGCCCTATGTCTTTGGCGGCAACGTTATGGTGGATCCGTCTGCGAAGATTGGAAAAAGCTGTCGCATTGGCCCGAACGTGGTTGTCGGTCCGAATGTTGTTGTCGGGGATGGTGTCCGTCTCCAACGGTGTGTGCTCCTGGAGAACAGCAAGGTCAAGGACCATGCGTGGGTGAAGTCCACCATTGTCGGATGGAACAGCTCGGTTGGCAAGTGGGCTCGGCTAGAGAACGTGACTGTCTTGGGAGACGATGTCACTATTGCCGACGAGGTCTATGTCAATGGTGGCTCTATCCTTCCCCACAAGAGCATCAAGCAAAACATTGATGGTGAGTTTTCCATGCCAGGCTTGTTGATCACTGCTAATCAGTCGCACTTAGTTCCGGCAATCATCATGTAATCTCTTCGTTCACGTCGATATGTCCCATCTCGAATCCCACTACGTACCTATCTATACCTCTCAACCGCCAGATGCATGGAACCGGAGTCCTTTGCGTGGTCTTTATATATTTGAGCCGGCTGGCTTTCGCAATATAATGCCGAGATAGCCTGCAGTGGGTTCTGTTCTGTTTCGTTTTGCTACGCATTCGCAAGCCTTGATGGTGGGAGCGTGCTTCTGGGTCGGTTTCTGCTGCGGTGTCTTTTCTTAATTAGATCTTTTAATCTATTGGTTCTCTTCGATTCGGCCCCTGGCACCTTCGCTGTGACTTGTTCTGTTGCTTTTATTGCTTACTTGCTTTTGCTTCAGTGGACGAGCTACTATACTTTTTAATACTGCTGAGAGTCATGTATGTACGAGAGACAGAATACAGATCATATTGCTAGACAAGGGTATTTCTATGATCTATGTATGCCGCTGGAACTATGCATTATGTATCTTGGAATAACCATCCCATCCCTAAGTCGAGTCCAGCCCTTCAGCCCGATCCAACAACGCATCCCACTGAACCCTCAACTCCTCCATCCGGCGCCAGCACTCCCTCCCGAGCACCTCAAACTCGACCTTCCGCTCGCGCGTCAAATCCGCGGCGCCCCTCTTCCGCCTCCGACACCGATCCTCCTCCAGCACAGCCGGCCCAACAACGCCCCCAAACCCCCACCCATCGACCTCCGTGCACACCGGCCGCTCGCACCCAAACAACGAGCACGACGAGCCCCATTTCACCCTCCCGCCCCCGTGCCGCCGGTACGGCGCCTCGGCGTCGTCCAGCGCAGAACGCGGCGACAGCGCCAGCCAGACCGGTGCGCAGGCGCCCAGGTATGTCGACAGCGTGTGCCAGGGCGAGCCGAGAACTCGGGCTAGCCAGAAGGCGGCCATCATTAGGTAGTACAGCGGGAGGGAGAGGGGGAGGATGCCGGAGCCGCAGATGCCGGGGTGAGAGAGGTACATTGTTGGTTGTTTGGCGTCGGCGTCGGTGGTGATGGTATTGGCGTTGTCGACTGAGTAGAAGCTTTTCACCCACGGCGCCGAAGACGGCATATCCGCCGTAATGGCCAACACGTCCGTCAGGGCCTTCGACGACTCGTACGGCGCGGCGGTCCGTAGACCCTGCAGATCGTCGACATCGAGCAAATTCACCGTCGCCTCCAGACTGGACACCCAGACGATGCGGCCGGCGGCGGCGGTGGGGTCACCGGCACGCTTGAGCAAAGGCACGACGTTATGCGCGAGCATATAATGGCCGAAAACATTTGCGCAGAAGACGGCGCCCAGGCGCGGCTCAGTTTCCGGGCCAAGACGCGTCTGCGGATCGGTGACGACGCCGGCGCTGGCGAGTTTGAAGGCGGGCCAGGAAACGGCGTGGATGAGGTCTGTGAGGACGGTCCAGATGGCGAGCGGCCAGTGGATGCCGGTCCAGCCACCGAGGCCGGCGTTGAGGATGACGGAGTTGAGCTTGGGGAATGAGGAGAGCAGGCGGCGCGAGAGGGCGCGCACGGAGACGAGGCTGGCCAAGTCGACGCTTTCAGGGACGAAGGTCACGCGGCTTGAGGATCGCGGTTGGCCGGAGTCGACGAGGTGTTGCTGCAGCCGCTGCAGCGTGTCGGTGGCTTTTTTGGTGCTGCGCGTGGTGAAAATCACGGTTAGGGCGTGGGGTGGGTTGCTTGTGCGGAGGAAGTCATCGACGAGGCGGCAGCATATTGAGAAGCCGAGGCCGCTGCGGGAGATGGGTTAGTTGGAGGTGAACCGTGGATTGGTCAGATTGTAGGCAATGGATGCGGTGTACCTGTTTGCGCCAGTGACGAGGACAATGGTCCTCTCCTCATGGCCGGATTCGGCATTGTCGGCCATGGTTGGTTGGCGGATCGAGTCTAATGCTGGACTAAGTAAGGAGGAGTTTTGGAGTTGGAGTTGATTCTTTGCCAAGTCACATGATGCCGTGCGTTGGACAGCTCACCAAGGAGCATTTCTTCAGTGAATACACTACCGCAGCACCTGGTCCTACATTTTCCATATTTCCTACTTCTATACCCTTCCAAATACCCCGTCCACTCCGCCCCCCCGCTCCGCAACTTCCCAAAACAGAGCCCAAGACCCGAGCTATACCAGCTCCTGGCCCTTTAATATCCCACATAAGTCAGAGTCCACCTGACATGACTGCCTGAATCCAAACTGGCCCAGACGCGGCGCTAACGGGGATACGTATGTACGTATGTACGTATCACACTTTCGTCCGGACTTGCAGATGGAAGGGGAAAATCGCCGTTCTCGTGGCTACATACGACGAGCGCCATTTATGCACGTGTAATTTTCTTTTGGCTGTCCTATGTTACTAGCTAGGTAGGCCTTCGGACTCCGGCTACCGAGAGAAATGCAGGAGTAGGAATATGCAACGCTTTTGCGAGTCATGACTCAAAAGAATTGTTTACGAAGTGCGTAACCTCGACGTCTGTTGGTGTTGTTTCAGGGATTCAACCAGATGACAGGTGGCCGAGCTAGTGGATGGCAACTGGGGGGTAAGGAAGCCACGAGGAAGGGACGCTGATCTGAGAATACTCCAGTAAATAATAGGTAACAGCTTGAACCAGACGAGAGGAATATCACAGCAGCAGATCGCCATCCATGTGACGGGCGAAACACCTGCGAATGAAAACAACGTGTAGACGAGCCTGCGGCTGACTTACAGGATGATTTCAAGCCATTCGGTTCAGCCTTGCCGCATAAATGAGCCGTAAATAGCGGCAGTGGCGTGCGGAATCAGGTGCTTTGGGAAACGAGGGTGGCTGCAGGGCGAGGAATGTAACCGCCATTGAAGCAGAGTCAGTTGTAAATGAACATAACCCGTTGCTTTGGATGCCCGCCCAGACGGCCCCTAAAAGTCTCCGGAGTAAACAACCAGAATTACCAGAACCCGGCGCAGGACAGGAAGCAAGGAGGCTGGCGATAAGGAATGCATCAGCCAACCAAGTGGCGCAGGCTGTCAGCGAGTCGAATTGAAGATGATGCAGGCAGGGATCACTAGCTCGACATGTGGACTGGAGTACTCTGGAGTATGCTCGAAGAATTGGTATAACCTGTACTGCGCAGAAGGACTGAAGAAGGGAGGGCTGGACTAGCTCGTATTGACGCCAACACCGACGCAGAAGTCACCGCTGCATGGCGTGTGACAGGAAATGCGGGGATGGAAGCTCTCCAATCAATTCAACCAATAGGACTGTTTGCTGGCAACGTCCCCATGGGGAGAGCCGGGGAGGACAGCAGACCTCCGCGTTTACAGGCCGTTTAGTTTACGTTTATGAGTTAACTTTCCCTGCGGTACGGAGTAGACTTCGACCTGTTCTTACCGCCGCCTGGGCTTCACCCTGGGCAGTGGTTGCGGGTCCCTCGGGGAGTTTACCCTTCTGTCGACGCGGGACCGACCCACGAAGTTGCACAGGCGCTGTACCTGGCAAGGAAACGAGTCGGTCTCTTCACGGTATGCATATGGCGCAGGCGGAAAAAATAATACTCAACACCTGTACAGGTTAGTACCAAATAGTTCGGGTTACCTTCTGGCGGTAAACCTTGCTGGGCGATAGTCTGCACGAGCGATATCCAGTGGCGTGGGATAAAGCCGGTCCCAGGAATGGAAGCCAAGGTCCAATTTCCTTGGGTTCTGGGGATCAGCATGCCGAGCTTGGCAGCAAGTCGACTCGTTGGACTGTCACTCCCAAAGTTAGGATTCCCGGAGTTCAGTCCCGCGCTGAACCTACTCCATACTTGCTCTGACAAGCTGGTCAGTTGCTGCCGGCTAGATACAAGAGTCCCGTTGTCGCTGTCCAGGGGGACGGGCAGAGACCCATCGCAACCATTGCCCCGGGGAGTGATACTTTGGCCGTTGAGATCGGCTCCACGACGCTTGCAGTCAAAATCGAGTGTCGACAAGATTAAAGTGATCGGCAACATTGAGATCGACTAGACCGGGCACATCGAAAGCTTATTGTGTCAAGCCAATCTGATGGAGCCCGTACGTACGTAACATACGATGGAGCCCGGTGTGGCAATGTGGCTAGTGGGCCGCAATATGATGATATTCAGGACGCCAGGACGGGAGAAGAAACCACATGCTGCTTGAAGCTCTGTTTCTGCATCCACCGGCTGGTATTGGCCAAGTAACGTACGGTAATGGTAACCAGTACCACTGACTAGTCCTGAACCGGTCTAGCCATCCCGTCAAATCTGACCCACCAGTCGGACTTGGCTGTAGACAAGTGGATTCCCTGACTGTCATTGTAATTTACTGGCATCCGGTACGGACATACTAGCCTAACCCCAGGGTGGCAGGGAGGGAAGATTACAGTACATAACCTAGGTTAGCCGTATTGGCTTCATTTGACTGGCTTAGTTCTAGGCCTAGTTTAGACTGCCTAGCACCGCATCTCTCTCTCTCTCTCTCTCTCCTCACTTCCTGTCAGCTCCTCCTCCTCTGCTTCTTCTGTTGTACAGTCTCCTGGCCCAGTCTCGTACCCCGGCCAGACTCTTCTTCTCCTTGTCCCATAATAATAGCCATTATAATTTCCGTCCTTGACACCCGCCCTCCACCTCCTCGATCTCTCTCGGTTATCTTCTTTATCATTTTTGTTATTATTCCTCCCACTGTTACTCGTGCCTACTATTATTTATTATTATGCCCACCGTTTCCTTCGACTCATCTGCTTCATCCTGCTGCTCGACCGGGATCCCTCTTGTTTGCGCTTAAATTCCTGCCGCCCTCCCCTTGAAATCCCCCCTCCTCTTCCCTCTCTCTACCTCGTATCTCAATTTCTGTCCAACTCCTCCTCCATCTGCCTTGATTTCATGCTGTTATTCTCTCACTCGCTCCCTTTCGCTTATCCCGTTGGTGTTTTACGATTATTCGGCCCGTTTCCCATCTTCCCCCGCCATTCATTATCGTCTATTGTCCTACGTCGGTTTCGCCTTTGACTATGGCCCCCGGTGGTGATCGCGACTTTAACTGCTCCTGGGAGCAGTGCGGAAAGGTATGTGCTTTGCTTCCTTGTGGCGATGGGTCCTAATGCGCATGCCCTCAGTCCTTCAATCGCAAGTCGGATCTCTGCAGACATTTCCGCATACACACCAACGAGCGACCATATCATTGCACCGTAAGGGACTGCAATAAGAGCTTCATCCAGCGCAGTGCTTTAACGGTCCACTCGCGGACGCACACCGGCGAAAAGCCTCATGTTTGCGATGACGACACCTGTCGCAAGGCATTCTCCGATGTAAGTCTCTCTTTTGCCATTGCCGTTCAGCACTGACAGCCACAGTCGTCGAGTTTAGCGCGTCATCGAAGAATACACACAGGGCGGCGCCCTTATATATGCCAGGAACCAGCATGCGAGAAAACGTAAGTAGCTATGCGTGGGCGGACCGACAGAAGTTCTAATGAGGAGCCTCAGTTTCTGTCGCAAAACGACCTTGACAAAACATCAATACCGCTCGCATCCCCCTGTCTCAATAAATCGATTGCCCTCCGAAGATGCCACCTCGGAGCAGTCCTACCAGCTCCTGTCGCAGCTTCATTACCGAACGACCAATACCTCCTTACCCAGCAGCCCTTTTATTCTCAGCACCCGAACCCAGGCCATGAATTCTACTCCCAGAACCTACCGATATCCCATGTCACGATACCAGAAGCGCCGGCAGTTGTCCCGCAGAGTCTCCCGCTCAGCCCCGTCCCCGATTTACAGCAAACGCAGCAGATGCCGCGTTTTGAGCAAAGTCGTCCGGCCTACGTGATACCAGAATATTCCGCACAGCCACTTGCCGGGCATTACATGGCCAGCGGACCGCTCATGGTGCCATATAATGACTTCCAGTATAAACCGCCCATTCGGCTGCTGAACCAGCCTGAGGGGACTGACTGGGGCTTTCTCGGTGTGGGTTAATGGCCCAAAGCCTACACCGGAGTTTGCCTCCCATGGCTGTGCCGCAGACACGGTGGCGGGCCCTGCTCTTAGTGTCTTTTTTATACCATTTACCGATTGGACTAGGAACAGCGTGTTGTGTATTTATGGAATGCTAATGACCGTCCTACGAGCTGTTTGCTTTCCATGTCATTCGCTCCTTGATTGCTGAAAGGAGAGGCGTTCCGGCCTAGATTGACCTGACATGATGATTTCTACGAGGCGTCTGGCTTGTTGCTGTTTCTGCTACGGTGGCTTTGATCAGACAATTGTCTGCTAATGATGATACCATCTCTTGTTTTTTTTTGAGTCTGGCTAGCTATATGCATTTTGACTTTCTCCTGTCCGTCGATTCAACAACCGACCCAGTTCCTCCCAGCCGACGGGCCGCTTAGCCGAGCAGACCTCGAACGCATGGAGCCGCCTTGCTCACAGTAGGGTTGAATCATGTCCTTCCATTGCGGAGTGTGTATTGACTCCGGCAGTGGCGACAGTGGAGCGTCTTGGCCAGTCGTCTGGGCGGTGGCAATCACCATCAGGAGTATGGAGAAGAGTACAGTATATTTATTTTCCAGGGAGGCAAGAAGTCATGAATAGCCTCGGTCATTGGGCGAAGAGGAGCATATCAGCCCATCTCAGCTCAGGTCACGTAGACTGATCTAGAGATTCTGATCGTTTGGCATGGCGACGATCATGGGTAGTACCGTAGACTGCAGAGCAGCTTGGACCCAGGGGAACAGAACAGAGATGACACTAACCTGTGCCCTCCATGGTAGCGCGAATAAGCGCGGTGGGGAAGACGATCTTCTTGGCACTGTGACCCTCATCATACGATTCGATCCATGCCATGGCTGCGGGCGCGGGATTCTTACCCTATCACGGTACGAGGCAAGCGACTTGCCCTAGCCTAGCCAGGAGTCATCGTACACCCACGTGTCGTAGTCTCGACTAGTTTCCGGGCTAGGCTGGTATATCCGTTTCACATCGTTACAACCCCATACGCTGTAGACAGCAAGTACAGGTAAAACAAGGGCTATCTGCATGGCCATTCATTCGCTGAGCAGAAAGACTATCTCCGCGGATTGACATGGCGTCTGTTGACTGGGCTCCACTGGGAGATCAAGTAGAGTGGAGTGCTATTCGAGCACAGTTGAAGTAAAGTAAACGGGATACCATCCGTCAGTACAGCAAAGTTTACACGCGGAATTCAAAGCAGGTCGCCAATCACACTGCTATTCCTTTTTCCATTTAACTTGGGTCCGGACAGGACAGGCCCGCAGGAAATGACAATACAGCCCGTTCCGCGAGGATGTAAAATACTGTATTCTGGTACTGCGGGGTGGAGCTTGGGCCAACGAACCCCCTGGAACCGCGGTTGGCCAGCGCTGCAGGCGGGTCTGAGCCGGTGATTTCCCGGGTCACCTTAACTTACTCCTCCGTACATTCTGGTCTCATACTCCGTTCTATGATGTATGTTGGCAGCGGCTGACTGTTTTTTTCTGGGTCGTCCAATGGCTAACTCTGTACTTATCCAGTTTCTACAGTTTTTATAGCATGGGTTCTCTCGTTCTCTCAACTCAGTTTTATTACCGTAACAACTGCCGAGTACTCCTGTACAGAGTCCAGTGTACGGTACTGTTAGATCCATCAAGCGGCCCAATCCGTCAGCCCTCTGCAGAACATACCGAGTAACGTACCCAGTCTAGCCTGCCCTACCAGAACCACGGTAAAGGAAAGAAAACCGACCAAACCACTATCCAACAGTCCCATTGTCTACTTCCAAGTCGGCTGCCCGGAAAATCTAGGAACCAGCCAAACTCCCCTTCTCCTCGTCTCCGCAGTCCCCGTCCGACCTTCTCCGCTCCGCCGGAATGTACTTCCAAGCCAGGCTTGGCAGTACTGGGTAGCCTATCTGGGTAGTTGGCGAGAGATTCGGGGCCCGCCGACGATGTTGACCTCCTCCTCTTCTCTCTTTGCCTCTCTCCCTCTCTCTCACACACTCTCTCCCCGCCTGCAGATAGGGCTACGTATAGTAGCCAAGGTGTTTACTCTCCAGTAAGGTCGCGGAGAATAAGGCTGGGTTAATCTATCGTCGGGGTCTGGTTCGCAACTCCGCTGTACTCGGACGTATTTTCCGTAGGTCTGGTTCTGTACCCTGTATGCAATGGATACAATATGAATCAAAATGAGGATGACACTAGTAAGAACTAGCTAGCCTCTTTCGGTATCATTGCACGAGTTCGGGTGTTTCTCGGTCGACTCCGGTGTACGGTCCGGGTAATACTAGCGGTGTCATTGGTGAAACAAAGTGTATTATTCTTCGTATTATTGTCGTACTGTAATATTATTGTATCGTCCAAGATTCCAGATCTATCATCTATCCATAATCTATCTATCATCTATCTCTCCCTGTGGCCGCCTACCAACTAATCATCCCCCTCTGTCTATCAAACCCCCCTCTAAGCTGCCTCTCCGGCTTGACCACCTTCCCCTGCAACACCGTGTACCGGATAATATTCTCGCAGTCCTCCGGCCTGACCCTGGCAAGCCAGATCCCCTGCGCCGCGCCTTCACTCTCCTCCTCCTTCTCCTCCTCTTTCCCATTCCCGCACGCCGCCGCCGCCGCCGTGCTGCCGAACGAATCCAGCTCCCGCCGACGATACACAATCACGTTTGCCGCGTACTTGTGCCCGCCCACATGGCTGATGAAGTAGATCCCCACGCCGCCGGGCCGCTCGTCCTCCAGATCCCGGTATAGCCCCAGCGGCCGCAGATGCCGCTCGAACTCGCGCCGGAGAAGCGGCGCCGATTGCCCGCAGCGCGCGTCGCGCGTGCGCTGCGAGCAGAGTAGGACCACCGCTGCGTGGTTACAAGACCGCGCGCGGAGGGGTAGGGGGGCGGTTATGTCGGTTGGCTGGTCCTGCTGGTCATCCTGCTGCTGCTGCTCGGGGACAGTCGCGGTGGGCGGGTTCGGGTCACTTCCCAAAGGCGTCGTAGTCGTCATCGCGGGATTGACAAAGCGCTTGATCAGATCCGGGACCAGCGCCGGGGTGACTTGCTCAACAATCGTAAAGCTAGGTAAGAGAAGGACATTTGTCGGCTGTTTCCCTGGTTCGTGGTCGTAGTATTCGTCCGGGAGCGGCATATTGGAAGCGGACAATTTGAGCTCCTACAGGGGTAGAATCGCGTCCGTCAGTCAGGAAGCCCGGGCACATAGATAGAAGGGGTAGCATACCCCATTGGCCGGCTCCACCCCGCCCTTCCCAATAGCCTCCATCACGCTCCCCTCCTCGTCAGCCACATCCCTCACCCAGTCCGTCTTCCCTGTTGCCACTAGCAGATGCGTCGCCCACCCGTTGACGTTCCCGTACATCTTGTCCTCCTGGTCGACCTCGAACCGTGCCGGGTAGCGGACCGTGCATGACGCGCAGTCGTGTAGACACTCTTCTCCGTCGACGGCGGGATCGACTTTGGTGAAGAGGTCGTCGTGCGACGAGACGCTCTTGAAGCCATCGAAACTGCTGGTGTTGCCGCCGTCGCGCTCATCGGCCTGCGACGACGGCGTCGGGCTGGGGGTTAAAAAGGACGTGCCCCGGCGGAGAAGAGACTGCATGGTGTGGGCGATGTACTGGCTGGCAGTTCGGACGGAACGGGGATGGGCGGGATTGGCCAGATCTTATCAATCTGCCTGCATGGTGCCAAGGCCGGATGTCGGCATCCGATTGACTGACTCGCTATCAAACTACACTACGTTCTGTTCAAGGCCATACTCATAGTCGATCTACTCCAATCACGGTATATTGTTTGAATTACCAGGGTCAATCGCATACGGCAGATCCGACGGCCGCTGCGTATCCACCAACCGAATCACGCTCCCTCCCGAACTCCCCGACACATTCGACTGAACACGCCTGAGCGACCGCGTCGACGGCGTCCGGGGCGCAGCAGCAAGCAAGCGACTAGGAGTAACATTATGCCTCGACGGAGCAGGCGACCCGCGACCCCTCTTCGTCGGCGTAGCGTGGACCGACCGGCCCTCGAACGTGGACGCATTCGACGGCTGTAAGCTAGCACTCCGCCCTCGCGCAAGCCACGGGTCCTCATAGAAGTCGACCGTGTCCGTCTCGCCTTCCTCATCAGACGCCCTAATGACCGACTCGCTATCGCGCGCGCTGCCGTCGCGGATCTCATCCAACGCCTGCGCATCCAGACCCTTCATCCCCCTCAGAACCTCCGCAAAAACATGCATCAGGTCCCTGAATTCCGTCTCGTAGATCTCGTGCGCTGAGAACCGGGCCCGCTCGTAAAGCGCGACAAATTCCGCCCCGACTTCCGCCGGTCGGATGACGTCCAACCCCGTCAGATGCTGTATATACTCCCGCAGCCCCGTCGACGCCGGTCGCTGTAGCACCTGGATCACTCGTGTATCCGGGACGGCTTGGTCGGCAGCGAGGGAGGAGCGGGAGGAGAGATCGAAGGGATCGCGCGGGGCGTTTAGAACTGGCTCCGGGGGCGCGAGGGAAACCGCCTTGGCCTCGATCAAGTGAGGCAGCTCCTGGACAACCGTTCTGTAGGGGAGATCCGGCAAGTCGACGGACGACGGGGGCGACCAACCGGGATGCTCGACGTAGCCCCAAGGCGGGCGCTCGCGATCGACGGTGAGAGTCTCGAACTCCGAGAATTTATCCCCGTCTGCCGCCATGTCCCGTGGTCTTGCCTGGAACGAGATGATGGCGCTCCGGGCAAGGCCCTCCATTACCAGCCGGCGCACGCTCTTGCCGACATCCTCGCGCTCCACAGGGATCCAGGCTTTCGGGATTCCGCGCAGCACCGTGCGGTTGGTGTAGATCCGGGTGGCGTAGATCATCACAGTCATCAGAAACGTGGCGACGTAGGCGCCCGTGATGAAGAAGATGTTTGTCAGCTGGCCGGATACATAGCATTGGTAGATCGCGTCGGCCGGGGTCAGGAGGATGAGACAGGCAAGGATGACGGCGAGAAGGACAGAGGCCGTGACGCTGAGAAAACGCTTCAGATTCACGGCCATGGTTGCGGTCACGGCATACTGGGCAGCTCTTGCTGTCGTCAGGGTACTGGGATAGCAGGTTGGCGGCAGTCGAGGTTGCTTTTCGGTGGGTATGCAGCGTCACGTGGTAGTGTAACATTACAATACAGTCCAGTATATCATGCTATTTACCACTCGATGCCAATAAATTCAATAAGAATGGTTCTCACTACTTCTATCATTAATCCTGCACAGCAACCTCGTTCTTCGCGCCTCGTGGAGCATTCACTCAATCGGACATCTGGGGTAAGCGAACCATCTGCATCGACATCCTCCACGTTCGCCGCACCGCTGATGGTCGTGCCATCGCAGTCGGTGGTGTAATTGTAGCCACCGTAGAACTCATCCAGGATTAAGCGTCGCGCGGTCTCTGCAGATTTTCTGGATCTGAGCCAGCTCGCTATTCGACACAAAATGGCCGGTAGGATTGCGGGGATTCGACGTCAGGATAACAGAAGTGCCGCGGACGATTTCCTCTGCAATCTTATCCGGGTGCATATGGTAATGATCATTCTGCGACAGGGGGGAACGGGATAGGCGCGCCTGGGGGTCGGGCGCAGGAGACTCAGGCGCCGGCCAGAGAATGACATTCTGTCTGGTTAATGGGTGTATTTCTATTCCTAGAGTAGGTTGAAGCAGGAAAGACGGGGAGAACGGAGGTTCGGCGGGGGAGGGGCCAGCCCTAGCTCTACCGACATATATATACTCTTCTTGCTCCTCTCAGGCAAACTACTCGACTGCGGTCTTGAATATAGTTCCACTTAAGTCTTCCTAGTCTAGCAGCCGTCAAGACGGTCAATACTTCGGGCAGGATCAGCTCAACACACCGCTAGAATAAATACCCTCGACAGAAATTCTAAATGCACAGTGGCTTTCAATCATAGGCGGACACTGCTCGAGGAACAGCGGTATACGTACATCATGCAGCAATGCTGCTCTGGACATGAAAGCCAGTCATCACCAGCGACAGAAGCAGTCCTGGGCCAGAAACGGAACATGAAACCGCGACCAAAGCAACAATGGGCCGCTTGCAGAAGTCGTAAAGTGAAAAAAAGCACCGCCTTGCCTGACTCCTCGCTCTTCTGGACCATGGCTCAAAGTACTATAGACATTCAGTCATCATGCATCGAAGCGGTCAACCACGCTCGAAATATCAGGTTCCCTTTCTTCTGGGTCGTATCTAGAACACATGGCTCCTCAACGGCCTCGAACCAATCCAGTTGGTCGTGGGCTGCCGATGAAAACCACGAGATGGCGTCGAAAAAACGATAACAAACAGAGCATATCGCAGAATTCTGTGTCGCACCTAGTTTTCAACCGCCTGGCAGAAGAGCTGGATTTCCCCCACCTGGCCCTTGGCAAGCATGTCGCGATGCTGTTCCCGCCACTCCATGAATGCCAGCTGGACCGCCTCGTCGCTGTCAATCGTGACAAAGTCTCCGTCCTCGTCGCGGTAGCGTAGCCGGACCGTTTTATTGCCGATGGACCGATTCGTGAACCGTGCCAATTTCGCGTCGGCTCGGTCGACTAATGAGCGAAACGTGATGTTGCTGGCAATAACCAGGGTGACGTAATTCTCGTCGAAATTCACCTTCGCCTTGAGTTGAGTAGGCATATAGTTCTCGTTACCGGGCTCATGGCTCAACGGTGAAGTTGGCTGATCTTGCGCCGGTGTGGCTACCTTGGTTTCCGAATACTGCGGCTCGTGGAAGTGGGCGGGGGGTACCTGCTGCCGCGGGTCGTAAGGATGCTGCGCGCCAGGGTGTTGGGGGCTCGTTCGGATCGAAAGGTTATGATTGCTAGGCGAAACATTCTGACTCCGGCTCACCGGGGCCTTCATGTTGGCCATGTGCGCTGGGATCGGCGGGACTGGGACATTGTCGACCGTTTGCATCGTGTGCGCACCCATGTACCGGCGCGACTCTGGCGTATTGTTGTGGTTATGAATATCTGGACTACTCGCCGAACGCATCCTTTGTGTCATACCATTGGTTGCTTGACCTTGTGGCCCGCCCATCGGAAGTAGCGAAGGGCGCTGAGAGTTTCGTCCATTGGGAATGTTGTTGAAGGATGCATTCATATTCGTGCCATCCCTCGACGTTCCTCGTGCCATTGCTGGAGCCGTATATCGAATGTGGTCCTCACTCCAGCTGTTTGACGGCGTGGGATGGCGACCGTAGGACTGACCTGTAGACTGGGCGCTGGATCGCGTAGATGGTGTCTCGGTGGGGGAAAAGTACGAGCTGACGTTCTTCTCTGACGGCGACAGGCTCCCATTGCAGAATTGGGTCTGAACAGACATGTTGGGGTCGGGCATTGCGAACCGCGATCGACCAGCTGAGAATGGACCGGATCCGCTCTCTCCCGTTGCAGAACGGGCTCTCAAACTGGTACTCGAGGGGTTTCGGCTCATTGGAAATTCGGAAAAGAACCCGGATTCTTTCGTCGACTGTTCCTCCGCATCGTATTCCTGCTGGTACGGATTCGGCATGTTCATATGTTTCATGTACATGAATTCGGTTTCGGAGGTTCCGGTGTTGCGAGCGCTGCGTTGCTCGGCCAGAAGCGCCCGCTGAGTGTCGATATCCTTGTGCCATTTGTGCATGATGTCGTGGTTTTGGTAGCGAATGACAAAATTATCCACCACTCCAGGATCTCCTTTCCAGAATATTTGAATCCGATAGGAACCTGGCTTTTGCGAGCAAACGATATCGGTCACATTGGACATGAAGATCCGGCCTTTCAACTGAAGACGCGGCTTTCCCCTGATTGTGGCTGGAGGCTTATCCTTGCCAACCATGAGTTTTGACTTCTGCTTGTTCGGGTTGATCTCCTTGCAGCAAACGAGGATTCGTTCAAAGAGATAAATGTGGTACTCCCTTTCTGACTCTTTGCCGGTGTCACTTTTCACGATGTTGAAGGTGCCAGAGCGGAGCAGGTCACCAAACTTGTCCACTCTAAGGGAGCCCCACTCGTCGACTCGCTCGGACAGGTCTTTGACAGCCACGGCCAGATGTTCCTTGTCGATCGCATCATTCGCGGCGTCTAAAACGTATTGGATGGAGTCAATGGCACGGGAGATGTCGGTCTGAAGATCCGGAGATTCCGTCTGCTTGCGAAGTTCCTGGGAAAGAAGTCAGTATTTTCCAGTTAAGAACCACGGTAGGATCCTTACCATGAGCATCAGGGGATATTTGGTTAAACGCTGGAATGGCTTGACAAAGAAACCATTCAAAGTAGCAGGCAGCGCGACCATCTGCTGGAGGTCGAGGGGCCGGGGGGCAGCTCTGATCCTGTCCCACTCCTTGGCGCATACCTCGTCGCAGCGCATCTGATTCGCGATAAACGGCTCGTACTGGTGAAAGGCGGCCTCATGTTGGATGAACAGACCACCCCAATTCTGCATCTCCTCAGGCAAGGCGTAGTGTTGCTCGATGCGGATCAAGAAGCGCTGCGCAAAGTCAAGAAGATTGTTCAAGTTTAGAAAGATCTGATGACTAGCATCGCCCGTCAAGGCGCCGGTCTCCTCCAGTTCCTTCTTCAGGGCTTGTAGGTTTTGGAGATGCTGGACATAGTCGCGTTCCGTTTCTAGCAACTCTTTGAGGATGTGCTCCTTCCTGGTAAGCTTCCCTGTGGCCTTTTGGTTCGAGGCCGACGAAACCTCAGACGGTCGCTTCAGTTGACCTTGGATCTCGAGGATGTCGAGAACGCGGTTGACCATCTTGATCACCTTGGTGAAACCGGTGGTGCTTTCGCCGTACAGATCTGTAATGAAGAAACAGTCTTGCGAGGGAAACTCGAGTTCCCTCAGACAGGCATCGAGAAACTTGAAGGTGGCATCCTTGCGCCGCTTGGCCTCGGCTTTGTTGGGATCCGCCTCCAAGTAAGTCACAGGGACGGATGCATTGTAAATCGTCAACAAAGGATAACCAGTGCGGAGACAACTCCATAGCGACGCGACGGGATCTGTATTTCCATTGTTTCGGTCTTCCTCCTCCATCTCGCGCATGTAGGGCTCGAAATTGGGGACTTCTGCCAGGCGCTTTTTTAGGTTGACGCAGCTCTGGTAAATCGACTCACCCCCACGACGGTTGATGATGTTGTCTTCGGCCACCGGGCCGCCATAATTGACGTGTGCAGGCTCAACCATGTTGGCAGCGCCAGATCAAAGTCGCGGTTGCGCCGGGCAAAAGAAGCGCAAAATCTGCAGAACTCAGGAGACAATAGATGGCGAGAAATAACAGGCGTTGTACGACGCGAGGAGCATGGATTTTCGGATGCGACTCGGTGGAGGCGAGTGGGCAGGATAGCGCAGGGGGAGAGGGTTTCAGGAGTTGCGGGCGAAAATGGCGGGCTATCGGTGTGGGAATCGTTTCGCCGACGCGACCGGAGAACGGCCAGACAGAGGAAGTGAACAGCGCGAGAGACACACAGAGAGAGAGAGAGAGCCCTTGTCGCAAGTAGGACAAATAGGAGGAGGGATGGGGAAGATGGAGATAGAAAAAAAGCAGTGTGGGGTGTTGCCGCTGCGACCAGGCAAGCGTGCAGAAGCACTCACGGAGCGGGAAAGGAGGGAAAAGAAAAGAGGCCGAGAGAGCTCGAGCAAGGACGAGCAATAATAGGGAATGGAGGGAGAAAGGAGGAAAAAAGAGGGAGGGAGGGAGAGAGAAGGAGAGAAGAGAGAAGAGAGAAGAGAGAAGAGAGAGGAGGAGAGGAGGAGAGGGAATCATGGGGCCGAAATGGCGGCCGAGTAGAGTAGAGCAGAGTGCTCTAGATGCCAGTAATTGCTGCAAAATGGATATAAATATCTAATTAAAATAAATAAATAGACAGAGAATGTAATGTAGGCTTAATATGCTTAGATATAGCCATCACAGCATCACTCGAGATTAATGCATGCATTGTACCTGGCATTCTATGTACGATACATTCATTTTATGAAGTATATTATTACTATGTTTACATTACTTATATAAATACTTAAATATACCCTTAAGCTGCCTAAATAGAAAGAATTAGAGCAAGAATAAATAAACAAACAAATAAATGCATTAAGCTTGGGTGCCGCATGTCTTTGTCTGCCAGGCACTCTTTCTTTCTTTCCCTGTCCTTCCCCACGCTGCCTCTCTCTCCTCTCCTCTCCTCTCCTCTCCTCTCCTCTCCATCTCTCTCTCTTCCTTCACTCTTCCTCTCCATCTTCTTCCTCTCTACATCTCATCTCCTCTCCTCTCCTCCTCCCATACTCTCCCCTAACACAGACAGGTCAAATAACCTCATCGCATTCGCCACTCCCAGCTATCTATTCCCAACTCGTCCGCCTATCCCGTTGCCTCGTCATCACCGACGACTGACTACCACAAGCTGCCCCATACTTGGTCCACGAAGCCACTGTCCCCGATGGACCACGAGCCCGCCGCGAAACCCGGGATCCCTCTCCTGCAGCCCTCCTTCCCGCCCCCGTCGCTGTCCGCGCCCTTCAAGCTCGATGAGGGTTATTCCGACGAGACTCGAGACCAGTCGGGTTTGGAGTCCTCAGACGATGTCATGACCCTTCCGGATTGGCTGCTGGGCCATAGCGAAGCCGACCGAGCGGGTGCGTTCCCTCCTCCAGCTCCGTCGCTCTGGCTTCGTGCTCATGCTGACCACTTGTTATTCTACAGAGCTTGCCTACGGTTTGCTGCGGACCCTCCGCACGTCCACCGTCGCCGCGGTTGTTGACCGGCTCACCCCTCTCCTACATATGGACCCCGTTGTCAATCTTCCTCCCGAGATTACCTTTGAGATCTTTTCATGTCTCGACGCGAAGACGCTTTTGGCTGCGTCTGCCGCCTCTCGCGCCTGGCGAAGTCGCACGCTTGATTACCGTCTGTGGAGGAACCTTTACGGCAAAGAGGGCTGGCGGGTGGACGCAGACGCGATCCGGACCTTTGAGCACAAATACTCCGAACCCACATCTCCGCAAACACGCAAGGGCCGGTCAAGGCTTGCTGACTCGGATGCCTGCGAACCGAAGCTCAAGAAGCGCGTGCCCCCAACCTGGTTAGATTCGCGACCGGCGCGACCTGGGAGTGGCCATGCGACGGATGAAGATGGTGAACAGATGGGAGCGGACAGCGAGGGCGATCATCATATGAGCGACGCGAGTGACCAGAGCGTGTCTCCCGCCGACGAGCTGCCGTCACCAACTGCCCAGAAACGAAGTAGCCAAACTGACCGACCGCCCTTGGAATCGTCCATTTTGACCCGACTGCCAAGTGGTGCCGCCAAGGTGAATTGGCAGTACCTCTACAAGCAACGGCGACGGCTGGAAGAGAACTGGTTGAAGGCCCGCTACACTAACTTTCAACTTCCCCATCCGTGTCACCCAGAAGAGGCCCATGCAGAATGCGTCTATGCCATTCAGTTCTCTGGAAAGTGGTTAGTAAGTGGGAGCCGGGACAGAACCGTTCGCGTGTGGGATTTGGAGACGAAGAGGTTACGCTATCCTCCCCTTCTCGGCCATCAGAAGTCCGTTTTGTGCCTTCAATTCGACCCCAGTCCGTCTGAAGATCTCATTGTTACTGGCAGCGGTGACACGAGCGTCATTCTATGGCGATTCTCCACCGGAGAGAAAATCCACGAGATCCCCGGCGCCCATTATGACTCGGTCCTGAACCTCAAATACGACAAGCGATACCTGGTCACTTGCTCCAAGGACATGTTGATTAAGGTTTGGAACCGTCAAGAGCTCTGGCCCACCGATCCCGAATACCCTAGCGTGTACCAAAGAGCCGGCGCCATCTACCCATCCCATATTGTCGACACTAATGCTATCACGCCGTCTGCCCTAGAGACTCAAATGGCCAACGGTCAAATTCGCAAACTGGAGCCGTATAGCCTCCTAATGACGCTCGAGGGCCATTTGGCGGCAGTTAATTCCATTCAGATCACGGATGATGAGATCGTCTCTGCTTCCGGCGACCGGCTAATCAAGATATGGAACGTTCATACTGGCGCATGCAAGAAGACTCTGGTTGGCCATGATAAGGGTATCGCGTGTGTGCAATTCGATGGCCGGCGCATTATCAGCGGAAGCAACGACAACACGGTGCGGATTTACGATCATGAGTCTGGTGTGGAAGTTGGCTGTCTGAAGGGGCACGACAGCCTGGTCCGAGCCGTCCAGGCTGGATTCGGTGATCCACCGGGAGCTGAAGAGGATATGAGACTGGAAGCCGAGGCGCTCGACCAGGACTTTTACGAGACGCAACGCCCAGGTAGCCTTAATAACTCATCGCCGGGACCTGCGCAGCGCTTAGCGCCTCGTCAGGGTACCAGTGGACCCAGGGACCCAAGAGATGCGCGGGCGATAGGCGCGAGCATACCGCCTGGCGGAGGCGGCGGCAAATGGGGGAGGATCGTGTCCGGCTCGTACGACGAGTACATCCTGATCTGGAAACGAGACCGGGAAGGCAAATGGGTCGTCAGTCAGCGGCTTCACCAAGCAGCCGCCGTTGCGCGGGCTTCCAGAGGCGCCTCGTCCTCTCGCCCGACCCAGGTTATGCAAGCGGTCCAAAACCAGATGGCCGTGGGAACCCCCCAAAGCTCCTTGAATGCCGGGACCAACTCGCGCTCGACCCCAGGAACCCAGCCTAACGCCGATCAGCAAGCTCCGACCCAGTCAGGCCCCTCCGCCGCTGCCGGTGGTACTCCCCCAGTGAACACAAACCAACAACCTCCCCAAGCTCTCACTC
>RAQS01000343.1:0-20421 GCA_003698115.1 Aspergillus sp. HF37 | reverse complement strand
CTCCTTCCCCCCGACCATGCCATCTGCCCACTCGTATGAAATCATTACTTCTCTCTTCTCATGCTCTTTCTAGACAACGCTTGAATCCTGTCAGTCTCAGCTCTCCATCTCTGCATCAGCTATCGCTCTGGCATACCAGCCGCGGACTCTGCAACATGGATGCATCAAAACCAGCCCAGCCTCCCGTCAGAGTTGCTGTTCAAGGTTGTGTGAGTATCGCCGTTGTCTTCGCAAGTTGTAATTCCGTCCATCGAGTTCTGACGAGTACCAGGGTCACGGTTGCCTGAATGACATTTACGCCTCCGTCGAAAGTGCCGCTGCCCTCAAAGGCTGGGATGGCGTTGACTTGGTGATCATCGGCGGGGATTTTCAGGTGAGATCTTCGTTGTGTTCTCCCCCTGTCTGTCCGCTGACTTCTAGCTAGGCTGCGCGTAATTCAAATGATATCGCCTGCATGTCTGTCCCGCAGAAGTACAAGGTCATCGGGGATTTTCATGAGTACTACAGCGGCAGGCGTACAGCACCTTACTTGACCATATTCGTTGGTGGCAACCACGAGGCCAGCAACCATATGTTTGAGCTGTACTACGGTGGCTGGGTCGCCCCTAATATCTATTACCTTGGTGCTGCAAACGTGATTCGTTACGGCCCACTCCGCATTGCTGGCATGTCCGGCATCTGGAAAGGGTACGATTACAGAAAACCTCATCATGAACGACTCCCATACAATTCGGACGACCTTCAATCAATCTATCATGTCAGGGAGTTGGATGTTCGCAAGCTTCTACAAATTCGCACTCAGGTTGACGTTGGTCTGTCCCATGACTGGCCGAAACAAATTGAGCGCGCTGGTGATTACGAGTCCCTGTTTAATGTGAAGAAAGGCTTCCGTGAGGACTCCGCATATGGTAAACTGGGAAGTACAGCGGCAAAGCATGTCTTTGATCGCTTGCGTCCAGCATATTGGTTTTCATCCCATTTGCATGTCAAGTTTGCCGCGGCTGTCAAGCATGGCGAGTACGACCCCCTCGGCTCGCAGAAAAAGGAAGGGAACGCTGCGCAGTCTCATATGTCCCGACCACCTCAAGCACCGCATTCATTCGGATTGGATGGGACCGTTTTGACGTCGCTTGTGCCGGGGGATGAAAACCAGGAAAATGGCCACCTTGCCGCAGAGCGGACCGCTGCTGAGCCATCCGACCCTATTCTTACTGGCCCAAACAATCTGTCCGACGGTAAAGCTCCAGAGGAGCCTGCACCTGGGTTACAAAAAGACACTGCCACGCCAGAATCTACCGATATTGCCGCCCCTGGCGCTCCCGGCTCGGATGTTGCTGGCGGTTCGGCCTTCCGTTGGCCTGGACCCAACATGAGTAACCTTGGAGACACTGAAAGCCGATTGTCAGCTTGGAACAATTTTCATACTGAGGCTACACAGAGGGAGAGGGCTGAAAATGCTCGGCTTATGGAGGAAAGAAGCAAGCCAGGTCACCTTCCTGAAGTCCAGCACAATTTGACCTGGAAAAAGGTAAATATCGACGAGGATGGGCTTAACCGAAAAGTCATGGGCACCGAGAGGCCTGCGGGCGAGGAGAAACCTGAAAACAGGAAGCAAGAGGCTCAGCAAACGGCTGGAAATGTGAAAAATGAAGACGAGATTGATCTGGACTTGGACAGCAGTTCTGACCGCGGGTCTCCAGCTGAAGAGGGGGCTCGAGCTGGAAACACAGGCAAAGATGCAGCTTCTGACGTTCCTGCTGCTGGAACTAAGCGTGGCAGTGACAAGGAAGATGCCAGACAAGCCTCTAAACGAAGCCACCCAAATCCTCCGGCGGGCGTCTCTGATACCCTCCGCAGCCAACTCCCCGCTAGTTTTGCGCGTCCTGAGTCCGCTGCCAGGCCAGTGTACGAACCGCTTCCTGAGGCTATCTCCAATACGACCACCAACTTTCTTGCCCTCGATAAGTGTTCGCCGAGAGAAGAATTCCTCCAGCTGGTGGAGCTCCAGCCTATTTCCGAGCACGACGATGCTGCATTTGAGCGCCCTTACCGCTTGCAGTATGACAAAGAGTGGTTGGCCATTACACGCGTTTTCGCCAACGACCTTCAACTCGGCGATCCCAATGCTAAACCGCCAGCGGACAAGGGCAATGCGATTTACAGACCGCAGATCGAGGAGGAGGAGCAGTGGGTTGAGGAGAACGTCGTCAAGCCGGGAAAGCTGGCAGTTCCAGAGAACTTCTCGCCGACTGCTCCGTTCTACGACCCGGACGTCTCAATCACTACCAAGGATCAACCACCGGAGTACACCAACCCTCAGACTGCTCAGTTCTGTGAGCTGATGGGGATCGACAACAAATTTCATCTCAGTGATGAAGAACGCCAGACACGTATGGATGCCGGCCCACGTCCAGATAGGGACCGGCACGATGGACCCCCCCGCCGTTTTGCTGGACGTGGCCGTGGAGGTGGTCGTGGACGCGGACGCGGACGTGGGCGGAATCCTCCGCGCTATTGATTCTTTATCACTCACGAGTTGCTACTATCTGCTGATGCAGCCTTCTTGCGGCATCATGCTTCTTTGCGATCGCACCTCTACGCATGATACGGGTTGTTTGGGGAAGGTCAAGAAGGTACTGGGAGTTGCTGTATTGTTTGACTCTACTTCAACATCACGCATCCGACTAATTCGACAACGGGGGTCTATTCTTTTGCTGTTTCATTTGCTTTACTTATGGGGTCTATCTATTCGGTGGCGGAGTTGGCCAGCGAGCGGCGACGGGGTATTTTCAAGATCTGGCTAGGGCGAATCTCACGATGCCTATCATGGGTATCAGAAGATTCGAGGCAGCATGCAGCAAAAATTGAGACATCTACCACCACTTCTGGGCCGCAGTCGTAGTGCTAGCGAGAAAGATTCTTTGCAAGGGCTTGCAAACTAAATAGAAAACCTCTGACCCTAGCAACATTATACAAAACAAGATCCAAACCAAAATACAAGATCCAAACTATTCAATCTCTTCAATCCTCGGCCGCTGGCCCCGATCTGCCCCAGCCATAGGATCAACACTAAGCCCAGCAATCCTCTCTCCCAATTCGAGTCGCGGCTCATCTCCCTCCCCGTCACCGCGCGCCCCAATCCCATACAACAGACTCTTCTCCATCCACGCCTCCAGGCTCTCAACCAGCACCCGGATATGCCCTCGCACTATCCCATCCGTCTCGCGGCTCTCCACAACCTGCAGCGTACGGAGCATATGCGGGATATTCCCTATTGTCGCTGTGCCGCGCTCCGCCGCACCACCAGACCAGCCACCGCGAGTGGCCTCGTCTGAAAGCGAGAACCCGAACCCCAGCGCGGCGTGTCTGCGGGTTTCTCGGGCGGCGTCGACGGATTTTAGAATGTCCAGCAGCAGAATCGCGCTTGCGCGGCGGAGAATCGCGGATTCAGGACTTGGTTCGAGCACCAGAGTGGAGAGTGAGAGGTCCACGGCCGAGGAGACGATTGAGGGCCCAAGCCCTGCGATGTTGGTTTGCACCGCCGAGGCGAGGATGGATACGGCCGATGCGCGCGCGCGCAGGTCGTCTGGTTCGCCCGTGTCGGAGGGTGCGCCGGCGGCCCACGCGGCGATGATATTTGCGGCGTGGGCGGTTTGTTCGGGGGATTCAGTTTCAGAGTCTTCGTCGTCGGCGGTGAGTTCATTGATGAGGTCCCCCGCCTGTGGCTCGGCCGGTATGTCGAGTTCTCTTCTGTTCTGACGCTCTTCCTCTCGTCTCTCCTTCTCCAGAAGCTGCTTTCGGCGCTTCTGCGCCTCCGGTTTATGGCCCCGTCTTCCGGCCACCGCGACCATGCCTTCGCCTAGGATCCTGCCCGTTTCCCCGGTTAGGGCATAGCCGAGATCCTGGACAGTGCGCAGGAGGGATTCGCCGATTCTCAGTCGCTGGTCCAGTGTTATTTCTTCGCTTCTGTCGGTGTAGCGCTCGACTAGAGTCTTGATAACTGTGCGCGGGTGTCTGGACGCCAACGTGCCGATCAGTTTGATGGCGTTTAGGTAAATGAATTCCTCGTTCGCGGCTGCCTCTGATGTATCTGTTATGATGGATAGAAGGAGGGTCAAAGTTGAGGGAATATCGAGGACAGGCGAGGATTTCTTTATAAGATCGGAGAGGAGTGAGAATCCCTCGGCTTGAACTGGAGGAAGATCGGAGTTGAGATTGGTTAAGGCTTGACGATGGGTGTCGAGATCAGGAATATGAGAGAATGACTTCTCCGTGCTTGGTTGATCGGGGGAGGCAAGATGGATTTCCAGGAGCATCGTGGCGGTAGTTGCTGGCTTCGCAAGAGAGGATGGGAGGCTCGGGATAAGATGGCCTAGTCGAGATCTGATATCTTCAAGAACTGGAGCCAATTCTCCAGATGCGTGAAATTCAGGAGACACGATGACGGTGGAAAGCAAGCTGAATACAGCAGATAGTGATTCCGCTGAATCTTCAGCAGACACCTCGGCTTGCTCGTCATCCTCCCTAGGGACGACATTGGCCAAAGACGAGAGGGATACGCCTGTAGACCGCCTTTGCGCATTTGACTGTTCTAGTTCGCCTCCAATGACCTGGTTGATGAGCTCAAGAACCTTGAGAGGGCGACGGGAGAGGGTGTCCTTGGAGCTATCCATAAGTTTCTCCGCTATTTTCGCACTGATTAGTCTCTGAATGACTTCGCCTGGCCCGCCGTCTTCCTCTGGGAGCTTCAGTCCGTCGAGCGAGCGCTGGGCATCTGAAGGCTTCACAAGCCAGGTCTCGCTAACGTATAGGAAGATGTCTCCAGTCCGTTCCTCGCTGTTGGGATCGGAGCCGAGCAAGCTGACGAAGAGTTCAACCCGAGATTGCAGCGAATCCATCAATCTAACGAAATTAAACTGATTGGTGGAGGCAGTATCACGCTCTTTCAGTGATATCCCGCCTCTGTCACCCAGGCAATATTCCCAGGTAGGACCACCGTCCCAAAGTAGATTGTCGACAAGCTTCTTCAGTGGTTGCATGCCCACTGATACACCAAAGTATGCTTGTAGCAGCGTGATAACTCTCTCATGCTGGTCCTTGTTTTGCTGCTCGAGAGAATAACACGCCAATCCCCACAGAGGAAAAAGAACCGGATAAACAAGTCTCTTGACGAGCCCTGGGTTCGGATGCTGAAGCGCCAGGGCCCTCAGCCTGTCGATTGCCAGGTTCATCATCGGTTCGCCTACAAGAATTCTTCCAGGCGCGTCATCACTTCTCACAGCATGAGGCCCCATCCACCGTCTTGCAGATTCATCAAGTCCTGCAGTGAGTGTCTTGAATATCGGCTCCACGAATATCGAGTGTCCGATTGTCCCGGGAGCTCCATATGCTCGCTTGCCCAAAATTCCGCTACCGACAGTATATGCTGCGGTCTTCCGCAGATCAGGATCATCGCCGTCAATTAGCGCCAGCAATTGCGGCGCAATTCCAGAGAAGTAAGCAGCTGGGTCCATGCCCTGGGGCACAGAGGATAGCAGTCTTGAAATCTGCATAATAGCTTGCACAGTGAAATGCGGGCCACTCGCTTGAGTTTGGGCTTCTTGCCCTAGTGACGGCGCAAACTGAGATGCTATGAACAGTATTGTCTGTATTACACCATCGTCTCGCAAAGGAACCCGTGAGAGCTGGCCTGAAACTACTGACCTGAACCACGGCGCGGGATCAGACTGAAGAAAACTGGATAATGTTGGCAGCAACATGGAGGCGGACGTTCTGTATTTTTTAGTATATGCGATCCACGAGGAAAAAACAAAGGCATACTCTTCAATTATTCTCGAAAACGCCTCCCCATGACGACGCTTTATGTCTGGCGCTAGATTTATCGAGCTGAACGCTAGATCTGACGCACCACTGATAATGTCGCTTAGGATCCGAGCCCTAATAACAGGCTGTATGCTGGGCCGAACATCACAGATGATATCGGAAAGAGCCGTCATTATCCGGTCCAGAAGTAGAATGTCATTCGGTTTGGTGTCCGAAGGCAAAGGTGCTTGCTTGGCAATGACCCCAGCTGGCAATACGGATATTACTCTCTGCTGGAGCGGGATCCCCACTCCTGGAGAAAGTGATGGATAGATCCCTTCTAGGGATATGAGGTCCAGCAAAGCATGCAGAATCCGGCGCCGTTTCGCATCCTCCAAAGCGACATCTTCACCACGACTAGTTTGAGCGCCATCGGCATGGTCATTTATCGGCGTGGTAAAAGCTGTATGGATGCGAGAAAGCAGGTCCAGTGCTTTTTCAATGACAGTGCTCCTTGTAGTACCATCGTCGGAAGCAGTGGCGGACGGATGCCTACTCAAAATTTCCAATAGAGACTGCCCACGGGTCTTCTGAATTTCCTCTATGCCAGGTCAGCCTTCTGTTGGAGGGTGAAATGAAGATGCATGCCTCTGTCAAGAACCGGATTCAGAAGCTGCGCTGCAGCGTCAAACGCTTCTCTAACCCGTTTTGTGTTCTCCATTATTGTATCTGAGCGCAAGAAACCCCCATAATTGCGACGACAAGCAGCCTTGCGTTGCTGTTGGTTGAATGTGCTTTTGTTGCGTACGGAAGAGGCGATATCACATGACACAATAAAATTACATAAGACACGCGTGTCCACGTGACCCAGCAGAACCCAGCCACCGCCTTTCTCTTTCGTCACTGCCTCTTCTCCCTTGTCCTCCCTCCACCCTCCTTCCTCTTCTCTCTCCACTGCAGTTGTGCCATCAGCCATCTCAACCGACTTGGGAGTTCACAAATCTTGCCGTGTCTTTGATACCCAGCCGACGAATGTCTTTCTCTTTACCCAAGATCTCGATTGGACCTGGTGTCTTCGCGTGTGTCGTCGCGTTCGCCGTTACGCGCGCTGTTTATCTGCAAATGATGATTCGCTCAGGTCGCAGGTCTCGCCTCTTGCCGTCATGGCAGCCCTATACAGCTATACCCTCCCCACAGTTTCCAATTTTATCTTGCGCCTTTGAAGGACCCTCTGAAAGCTATCAACTCCCGGGTCTGGTTGCGTGAGGGTGGATATCATTGGGAACCTAAACCCTAAAGTCCCCCCGGTTCAGTGCCGACTCGGCACAGTTTCGCTGTTGAAGCATGTCGGATTTTCTGACTAGTCGAATCATTCCTGTTGGACAAGAGGAGACGAAAGGGATCCGTTGTCCAGAGCCTCCACAGGGCATTCAAAGACGGTTTACTATGCGTTCTAAGTCCACAATTGGACACGCGTCGGTTTACCAATGCTGGATGGAACATGCTGGTCAAAATGGGATGGTCGTCTATGCCTGGATCCGAGGAATTTGGAAAGAGAGAGGAGGTGGACCTTGTCGGGCGTCTTAATGTCGCCTTTGGGAGCTATATCGGCAGTCCACTGGATGGTTGGAGCAGTGCTGAGCCGCTGGGACGTGCGTGGTATATCTGGTCGCTTTGAATGCAACATTGCCCACGAACAGCCATGATGTCAGTGATCACGGCGGTCCACTCGTCGGAATCAAACTATCCCACCGGATTCGCCCAGGCGTTATTCGAGGGTAGTTTGTAGCGAGGCCGAGTAGTGTTTCTGAAACGAATGGCTCTTTGACTGGTCTTTCCTTGGGGAAGTATCAGCAAAGTTTGGCATGCTGTCTATTCCGGTTGTTGACCACTTGCCATGAACCATTGTCTCGAACGCGGTTGCTGCTCCGTTGCCATTGCTTGCTGCTTGCTGTCCCGTACATTTTCCCAACCTCGGAGTTCCTGGGCACTCTGTACCTACTCTCCACCTTTCCGGCCTTGCGGTTCTATCTCTTTAGAGGGCTAGTCGATCCCGAATCACGGCACAAGCCATCGATTTCGCTTCACTGGAAGATCCCGACCGACAGTGTCAACCATCTCTTTGCAATGCAGGTTGCAAATAGATCGATGGGCGCCGGCAACGGCGATGAAGTACTCTTTGTCGTCCCTCCTTTCGAGGAGATGGAAGCGGTTTTTGAGGATGTTTTTTGTCCGCTTCACCTTGCCCTCCAAAGTCGGTTTGACGCGGAGAGGAAACAAAAACTTGTCTCCGAGGGTACTGTATTACACACAAGAGGGCCGCGATTCTGGAATGTCATGGCAGCGACGCATTGCGAAGTCATTGGGAGATGGAGTTTTGAGCAAGATACCGGCTGGATAACCACGACACAATGGGCCTGGTTTCTCTGCTCTGCCAAGGGCGTGAGGTGTTCGTTGATATGCAGGCTGCGTTCATTGAGCCGAGCCACATGACTGGGCAATTGGATCCTCTACTTCGGCAAGCTACAGCATCGTATCCCCCGAGTACACATCGGATTTTTCCGTGAAGGCACATTCACTCTGCTGGAGCAAAGCAAGTTGTTTCCCGCTCGTGACTGTTCATTTCTGTCCCCCGTTGGTTGCCACCCCTCCAAGCTACTCAATTGAAACCTGGCATATATATCAGGGTGCTCTGCGGGACCTCTCTCGAGTGAGGATCAAAGTCTAGGCTTGTCTGCATCACATCTGTTATGTCTCTTCAAGAGAGGAAACTTGTAGTGGCGTGTCGTCCTTGGAACGGTTGAATCAGACTCGAAGGCAAACTTCTTGAGCTTGCAGCAATAGAGAGTAATGGTCATCCTTCGAGAAACAAGATGTCGGTGGTGGATTTCTGCTGCAGGCCCTGACTTGGGGTGACAGGACGCTGCAGGTCTGGCTTCAAGCTCATGAACTGCCGTTCCCTTCAAGAGGGAACGGCCACATTTTTTATTTTTATAAGTCGCCCTGCTCCATGATAAATTGGCATGGCTAACTACCTTGATAGTGTTTTCAATAGTGACTAGAGAAGAGGGTTCATGTTGCATTGGAAGATCGATGCCCCGTACCGGCCGTCTTGCCGTATTTTTCAATACGCCTCCATGGCAATCTGAAGACTGTTGCGGTGATACACGACAATAACTTATATGCCGCAATGTGATTGCCCACGTCAAGGAAGGGGTGTCTAAATCATTGCATCGGGACACTCATCAACCGTGCCAGCGATGGTCATTTCCATGCGTCGTGCACAGCGCTGATTGACTTAACGAGGCCTGGGAGCGACCTTGCTTCCAGCTAATGGCGATTACCCATTACATCTTCCTCAGTCTTGCTCAATCAGAAACAAAGTCGACCCGCAGAAAGTGACAGCAGACTCGAGAACCACCGCTTGCAATAGGTCAGCGCAATGAAAGTTTTTTATTAAGAGTATCTCCAGCCGGATTGCCTAATCGGCAGTCCAACATGCCCTCACAGCAAAATAGATCGTTCTTTTGCTGATATCCTCAAAGTCTTGGCTTAGGGCTAGCATCCAGGGCACCGCTGACTAATACCCCTCCCCCGCCACCCGAGATGGAAGGTTCCCGCAGCGACTTTTTTCTTCTCTTGCGTCCATTCGATTTGCTCTACCTTGACTCTCTTTCTCTTTGCAGTCGTTCCACAACTTTTCGAATTGCACTCCTCTCGTCTTTAGTCTGTCATTATCGCCAGCTTCCCACCATGTCGCACGCCGAGAAGGATGTCCAGGACGTCAATGCCGAGTCGCAGTTTCAGAAGCCTGAAGACTTGGTCGAGAGAGATGAGGACACGGGGGTCATGCAGATGGAGAGCCTATGCATGAATTGCCATAAAAATGTAGGTCTCTGGTCGAGGGACCGCCAAAACTGTGGCAATGTCAAAATGCTCACATGCCGCAGGGAACAACCCGTATCTTGCTCCTTCGTGTTCCTTTCTTCCGCGAAATCATCCTCGAATCTTTCGAATGTCCGCACTGCCACATCAAAGACAACTCCGTGAAATCCGCCGGCCAGATCCAAGACCAGGGTGCGAAGTATATGCTGGACGTGCAGAATGAGGACGACATGCAGCGACAGGTCATCCGCAGCGATGTGTCGATCTTCAAAGTGGAGACTCTGGGAATTGAGATGCCCAAGGGTGAGAGCCAGTTGTCGACGGTGGAGGGTGTCGTGCAAAAGATTCATCAGTCTCTGTCCAGCGAGCAGCCGCTGCGGAAAGTCCAGGCGCCTGAGCTCCATGACGCGCTTGCGCCGATCGTCGAAAACTTGGAGAAAATTATGAACAGGGAGGGCTACCCGTTTACTGTGTCGCTGGATGATCCTACCGGCAATTCGTGGATTGCGCCGAACGCCAATGACAGGGGAAACAACTACAGGCGCCGCGACTATCCTCGGACTCATGAGCAGAATGAAGAGCTCGGGATTGCGGCAGACGCCGAGGCCGCGAAGCATGAGGGTGCTGCATTGACAGAGGGCGCTGGTGATCCTGAAGACCTCGAGATTGTGGACGGAAAGGTTTACACCATCCCAGCTGAGTGCCCTGGTTGTTCCAAGTCGTGCTCCGTCAATATGAAGAAGGTCAACATTCCCCATTTCAAGGAGGTTATCATCTGGGCCACTAGCTGTGAGCATTGCGGATATCGTACGAGCGAAGTCAAGACCGGCGGTGAAGTGCCCGAGAAAGGTAAAAAGATCATGGTCAAGGTCGAGAATCTGGTGGATCTCAGTCGCGATATCCTCAAGTCCGACACCTGTGCCCTGCACAGCGACGAGCTTGAGGTCACTGTCCAGCCGGGCACTTTGGGCGGACGCTTCACTACAGTGGAAGGCTTGCTTACGGAGATTCGCGATCAGTTGCACGGCCAAATCTTCGACGTTGAGGACACAACGCGCTCCGGAGGTGACAGCATGGCCGCTTCTGAGAAGGAGAAATGGAATCGTTTCTTCACCCGCCTTGACTCCGCCATTAAGGGAGATATGAAGTTTGCTGTCACCCTCCAAGATCCGATGGCCAACAGCTATGTCCAAGACCTGTGCTCTCCTGCTCCCGATAATCAGATCGTCATTGAGGAATATACTCGTACCGACGAGGAGGAGGACGACCTCGGGCTGAAGGATATGAAGGTCGAAGGCTACGAGGCTGACGAGGGCAACAATGAAGGACAAGCTGATCAGGGTAATGAACAGAAATCGTGATGATACCCCAGCGTTCTTTTTCTCTTGTCTGCTTTATGATGTGCATGATTGCTATTCTACTAGTACTGCATCGGGGCGCCTGCAACATTTGTTTAGATATCCGGTATGTGTGCGGTTTGTATTTTGGTTGGTATGGTATATAAAAGCTCTATTCTCAGTCTGCTTCATCTGATAACACGTAGACTGCCTGTAATGGTCTGGAGACAAACCCCAAGTTTCCTATGTTGCCCTGCTGCTCTATGCTTGCATGCAGATCAATCATCGTAAGCCACCGAGTCGCGATGGGTGCGAGTAAGCCTTGAACGAGGGAGTATCAGGACACAGACAGGCACTTAGTCTGCAATCTGACCACTCGGTCTCGTATAGCCGCGAATCCGAAGCCGTGAGACGGCCCGGGATGAGTCGAAACAACCCCAGTATGACCACAACATTCTCACCCTGCAAACGGATTCGCATGAACAGTCACACTCCTGAGCATCAACTGCTCATTGCCCTCGCCCTCCTCTCCAGGCGCCGGCTGCACAACCCTCCCCTTCTTGTCAACCCGCACCCTGGCCTCCTCCAAGCTCGTCAAAACATCCCCGCCCTGATCCTGCGCCGACAGATTCAGCACCTTCCCAAACACCGTACTCGTCCCATCCAGATGCGGCGCCCCCGCAAACGTCACAAAAAACTGGCTCCCGTTGATCGTCGCCCCGCTCGCGCCCTGCGCCCCCGGCGCCGTGCGATCCTTGACCGGCCGCGCCGCCATGGACAGAATTCCGCGCGCGTTGTGCCGGAGTGCCGGAAATTGGATCTCCTGGTTTAACGCGGATGGGTGGTAGATCGATGTCCCGCCTTTGGGGATTTCGAAGGGCAGAGGCGACTTCTCCGAGCCGGAGGTCGTTGCTACCGCGCCCAGGGAGATGTCGCCGCCCTGGATCATGAAGTTGGGGATTAGTCGGTTGAACGGGGTGTTGTTGTACGCGCCGCTTGCGCAGAGGGCGAGGAAGTTCTGTTTCCGCGTTAGTTTTCGCCTCGCTTGGTTTATGGGGGCTGCCCACTTCGGCCGTTTGGGGGACGGCTTCGCAGAAGACCTCGACTTTGAGGTCGCCGTGGGTGGTGTGGAGCTATGTGTGCGTGTTAGTGGTATCCCAGGGAATGGACAGGTATAAGCTCACCGTGACAGACATGGTTGTATGTGCCGGAGTGACAGCGAGAGCAGCAGAAGTCGGAGCCGGGTATGGCTGCTGAGTCAGCGCGATATCGAGGATTTCCCGATCGAGAAAGAGGAAGCCGCACTTCGCTTTTCAAACTCCTCGCCGGCATCATGAACAACAGACCCGTCGAGCAGGCGCTCGCTAAGCTGCTGCCAACCCATGCCAATGAGCTCCCCGAGGAGCTACTTAGTCTGTCGCTCTCTCTCGTCGCCCAATCGCGCAGTTTTTCCACCAGCCTGCGACCAGAGGAAGAGATCGCGCGGCCTTATGCCTGTGCTGAGCTTGCTTGCAAGAGGTGAGTGTGGCTGCGCGTCTCTACATAGCTCTGATGAATTGACGTGAGACTCCTGTGCAGACTAAGGCGAACCCTGAAGCTCCCTCCGCTGCTGGGCAACCCGCCCTGTCCTCCGAACGCGTACAAGAAACTCCTCTCCTTCCTCGACCGCTCCCTATCGGCAAACGTCGCAGTGACGAGGCGCTCAGGCAGCAATTCAGCCTCTGCAACGCCGTCTCGCACAAGGCAAACCCCTGCAACGCCGTCAAAGCACTCCCCGGCGCCGCAGTCGACACCCTCAAAACCGACCCCTACGCGCCAGCGGCCGCAGAACAACACACCTACCAAATCAACCCCGCTAAAGAGAAGCCTCAGCCACGCATCCACGCCGGATTCGCGCCGAAAGTCAACCAAGATCCGTCCCAATGGCCTCCCACCCTCAACAGCCATCGCCGACGCTCCCGCATGGGCCATGAATTCCATCCGCACAGTGTGCAAGACCCTCTCAACGCCTGCCCCGCGCACAAACACGTTCTCCCGTCCGCCCGTCTCGAAAACTCTCCCGCCACACATCTTCGCCGGCGTCTCGTCCGTGCTCTATTTCATCGGCTCGTCGTTCCAGGACGCCGGCGAGGAACTGGATGAGGAGACGCTGGAGTTCCTGGAGCCGGTGCTGTTGACGAAGGATCTGGAGAATGCGGACGAAGTTTGTAGAGAGGTCATCTACGCTCTGATTGTGGCGGTTTACTTCCTCGTTCTTGCGCGCCGCCGCAACCCGAGCCATCCGGATGAGCAAGGGGAAGAGGGTGGAAATTACCCCGCTAGCGCGACGGCGGACTCGCGCAAAATGGACAAAAAGACCTTTGCGGAGATGCGCCAGACCGCCCTGGTCTCGTTGGGTCTTCCGTCGTCGGAGCATAGGCATCGCGACGATGTCGATCAGTGGATTGCCCTCGTTATGGAGCAGGGCTGGGTTGGCGGGAAGGAGTGGTTCGAGAATATCCCGCAGGCTGGGGAGTTGGATGGCGACGATGCGTATCTCTCGGGTGAGGATGCTTTGGAGGATGATTATGATGATTATGATGGGCGAAAGGGTATGGCTACGGGGCTGGGTTCAATCCTGTCGAAAGATGCTGCCCGCGGTGGTCTGCTGCCTGGCTGGGGACTATGATGCAGGATCGCGTTGATTGGTTGAGTGAGGACCGTCGCGAGGATTATGCAGAGTGGAAGGCAGACATGATGGCGAGGATCGAACAGATACAGGCTGCTGCTGCTGCTTGATCGTGTTGGAGCACTTTGTTTAGCGATGATACCCAGGTCATACAATCTCTTCATTCCGCTGGCTATGTAGCCCAATATACAGTCCATCTGCCAGAGACGACGGTCTAGTCTATTGTAACATGTCATCAAGCGAATGCATCCATGAACAATCCAGGAGAACTGTCCAAACCAGACAATGTAAACGCAGCAGCTCCCAGAGCCGGAATGCAAAAAACGAATCGAGTCTATTTGAACCTGGAGCGCATCAAGCCGCCAGTTCCCAGAGGGTATCACGGAAGAAAATGTGAGAGAAAGAAAGGGATTACCCTAATACCAGATGCTCCTCGTTCGATGATGCGGAATGATCTCGCGGCCCTCCTCCTCTATGGACTTGATCGTGTCGTACAGAAAGAAATCTATGAGGATGGCGTTGACGCCGGAGACGTGGAACTCGTGGATGCTGTTCTGCTTGGGGCGTTTCTGCGTGGTGAACTTGTTCTCGTCGATTTTCTCGCCCCCGTCTGAGGGGCGGCTTGCGTGGCCGAGCGACTGCCGGACGCTTTTCGTCGACGTCACTTCCGGGTGTCGGTGTTCGATCTCCCGCTTGATCAGCTCGATGCACCAGATGCTGGTGCCCCGGAGTTCGACTTCCCAGCTGGAGCCGCTGGGGAGAGGCTTCAGGCCGCGGATGTGGCTCTCAAGGGGTGGTGAGTAGCGCAGGCAGCCGAGATAATGGAGCATTTGGGGAATCCGGTAGTCTGGGATGTTAGGCGGGTTCGGGAATATACAGGTGATGAATGCATACCTGCAAACATGGTGATCTTCTCAATGTCGTTGAACTCTCCGTAGCTTTCTCCGTTGAAGCAGGCCCAAAGGTCAGCGACGAGGATCTGCGCTCGCTTGTACAGTCGGACTCTCCGGCCCTGGAACGTCGTCTCGTCCCGAAAGCAGGGGACGCTTTCTGCCAATAGATTGACGAGCGCCGCGGCCGAGTAGTTGGCGTTATAGATGCAATTCGTGAAGCAGCCGTCGAAATCCTGGACGGATGTCTAATTAGCATTCGACGCAGTACATGGCCAATAATCCATACCTTGCAAAGAACTCTTCCAGCCTCGCGCAAGCATCCGATTCGCTCTTGCATCAGAGGCATGTTTTCGTCCGTCGCCGATCTGAACACATGCCTCAACAGAGAGTCTGGACAAGCGGCCTCATCCACCCAGAAGGAAGGCGTCGTAATGGGGATCTCTGCAGTTTCAGCATGAGCCCTACGATTCTCTTTAGACCGGACGATAGAGAACCGCAAATACCTTCATCAAGCGCCCTCCGCAACGCAGCAACCAGACTCCAATACCCGGTCCACCTCTTCCCGCGGTACTCAATGGCAAACCGTTTGTCTTCCGGTAGTTCGGACCAGAAGCTGAAATTCAGCAGGTCCATGGTGAAGATGAAGTCGACGGTGTTCTCGTCCTTGGTCTTGGGGTGCAGCTCGTGCTCCGCCCATGTATGTGTGGAGTATTCTTTTTTCTGCATGAGGCACCATATCGTCTCCGCGGCCTCTTTGGTCTTGATCGGATCCAATGCGACGTCAATGGCGTTGTCGAACACGTACTGCGCATTCTGCAGCACCTTGGTATCGGCGGTGCGAGGATTGGCGGCGCCACCTCCTAGCCCTAGCGACTTGCGGAGGAGAGCGAGCAGCTCGGGGTCGGCCTCGTCGTCTGACATGGTCGGTCTTCTCATTTACACCTTCTAGTTGTTCGTGTCTTGCGGCAGCTGTTGAGGTATGATTAGGGAGAGGAAATGCGAGGAATGCAAAGGAGCGTGTGGAAAAATTGTGTAGCGCAGATGACAGCACAAGTAAATCAGGTCGCACCAGGGAAAATGCAAGAAAAGTGGCAATTAGCGGTCCATGGTCGGGATGCGAGAGGGAGAAGCAGAGAGAGAAAGAATTGATCCGATAAGGGATGGTTATGTAAGCGGGGGATGCAGGGTCTAGACCCGGGGAGCCCGATCTGGAACTGTTCTTCGGAGAACAGATACAGAGAGGCTCTGCATGCACGGCATCCTGTGTAGACATGATTTGGCAAACAGAGCCAAGGTCAAAGGACGGGGTGCAGGGAGTGTGTCACCTGTATACATATTTAATACATTTAATGCATTAATGCATGCATGCCTCTTATCTAAGCGTCTTGTCGCCGGCATCGCGGGTCTTGGCATTAGGCTTTCCTGTTCAACCTCGCGTGCTTCTTCTCCCTTGGCTTCTCCCTCACTTCACACTCTCTCCCTCCCTTCCTCCTCTTCTCTCATCCATTCCCCTTTCCTGTATAGAATGCCTTCATAGTTGTCCTCTGCTCTCGATCTGCCTCCATCCTCAACATGACGCGCGAGACCTATCTCCGTCGCTCTCTCGGAACCCTCTCCAGGCGCATCAAAGAGGTACCTCTTGTCACGTTACTCTGTCATTACGACTCATTCTGACTTTAATCTTCCATAGTCGCGAGTCCTCCTTGTCGGCGCCGGCGGTATCGGCTGCGAGCTTCTGAAGAACCTCCTCCTCTCCGGCTTCGGCAACATCCACATCATCGACCTGGACACCATCGACCTCTCCAACCTGAACCGCCAATTCCTCTTCCGCTTCGAGCACATCAAGAAGCCCAAAGCACTGGTGCGTCTGCTCCCTCCCGCGTCCTTTTCCGCTCGCCCCGTTCCCCTCGGTTGACCCTATTCCCTGTATAGGTGGCGAAAGACGTCGCGCACAAGTTTCAGCCCCGCGCGGAGCTCCAGGCATATCATGACAATATCAAGGATAGCCGCTTCAACGTCGACTGGTTCGCGTCGTTCGATGTCGTGTTTAATGCCCTGGACAACCTCGATGCGCGCCGCCATGTGAACCGCATGTGTCTGGCCGCCAATGTGCCTCTGATTGAAAGCGGGACTACGGGATTCAACGGTCAAGTCCAGGTTATTCAAAAGGTGGGGTTAATTCCCGCGCATTTGCTCCGTCGGCGCGAGAGACTTACGTCCGCAGGGTAAAACGGAATGCTACGACTGCAATTCGAAAGAGGTGCCAAAGTCTTTTCCGGTCTGCACCATTCGCAGTACGCCGAGCCAGCCGATCCACTGCATTGTATGGGCCAAGAGCTATCTTTTTCCGTGAGTATACGGTCTACGTCGCCGGGGTTCAGGCTGATTCTCGAAGGGAGCTGTTCGGGATGAGCGAAAATGACGCCGAGGACTTTGACCACTCCGAAGATTCCGAAAATGGTATTGCTCGAGTGACAGTCACCTATTCTAGCAGGCAGCTAACGGATGGTAGCTGCCGAAATCGAGAATCTCCGCAAAGAAGCGCTGGCGTTGAAGAATATCCGCCAGACTATGGGTTCTCCGGATTTCGCCCGCAAGGTCTTCGAAAAGGTGTTCAAAGAGGACATCGACCGGCTACGTGGAATGACGGACATGTGGAAGTCAAGGAAACCGCCTGAGTCGCTGGACTTTGACAAGCTGAACGAAGAATCCTCCTCGGTCGAGGCTGCAGTCTCTTGTAACGACCAGAAAGTGTGGTCCGTGGCTGAAGACATGGCCGTTTTCAAGGACAGGTTCGCATATATTTCCTGCTGGCATGCACTCAACTGACAGCTGCAGCTTGGGCCGTCTAAGCAAGCAATTGAAGACCAAGCAGGATGTTGAGAAGGGCGATGTCAAGCCGGTCCTGCACTTTGATAAAGACGATGCGGACGCTTTGGACTTTGTCACCGCCAGTGCGAATCTGCGGGCTTCTCTATTCGAAATCGAGCCCAAATCAAAATTTGATACGAAGCGTACGTAGTCGGATGTTTTCCGTAGAGATGTCGCTGACTCCTCTCAGAGATGGCCGGCAACATAATTCCGGCTATCGCAACGACGAACGCCATGACTGCCGGACTCTGCGTCCTACAAGCATTCAAGGTCATGAAGGATGACCTCGCCCACGCCAGGATGGTATGTCCCTGGTATTCCTTTCAAGATACGTACTGACCTTGACGGAAAGATCTTTCTCGAGCGCTTTGGTGTGCGCGCGATTAATTCCGACACTCTCAAGCCTCCCAATCCGAATTGCCCCGTCTGCTCTGTTGCAAACGGCAGGATGATTATAGACGCAGAACGCGCGACGGTCAACGATCTGGTTGACGGCATTCTCCGCGCCCAGCTGGGATACGGCGAAGAGTTCTCTCTCAGCAACAAACTGGGGACGTTTTACGATCCCGACCTCGAGGATAATCTCCCAAAGAAGCTGTCCGATCTTGGCGTGAATAATGAGACCTTCATCACGGTTGTCGATGAAGAAGATGATCAGCCGCGCGTGAATCTTGAGTTGATCGTCAAGACCGCCGAGAAGTGAGTTTCTTCTGCGCATGCCTCGTCTAAAATCGTTGCTAATTGTTATCAGAAATGACCCCGCCTTGCAAGACAAGCCCATCTTGCCGGAGAAGGCTATTGATATACCTCGGAAATCGAAGGCACCTGAACCACCCAGCGAACAGGTCAACGGCACTGCCCCCGAGGCCGCCACCGGCAAGAGGAAGCGCGACGCTGAAGAAGCGGGTTTGGTCAACGGCGAATCGCGGGCCAAGCGCGTTGCAGGCGCTCCAGTCGATGGCGACGGGTCGCATCCGATTGTTCTGGATGAATCCGACGGAGGCGCGATATTACTTGACGATTAATGATACAATAGAAGGCGTCGTTTCGAGCATGGGTTTCGTTGTTCTAGAGGCCGAGCTTGGTGTTTCTTTCTCATATCCTCTTTTCTCCTGTACTATATCAGACACAGGCATGACAGCACGAATTTACTTTGGTGACAGATATGTTGGTGCGAGGGGGTGGTAATGCGTTGTTGGAATACCTTTCCTTTAAACCGCACTCAGTCCGCCATCAAGATTGAGGACGCAGTTATTTGCATATTCATTCCGAGCCAGAAACACCGCGGCATCCGCTACCTCGGAGGGATCACCGAATCGACGTAGGGGGATAAGCTCTTTGAGTCGCGCGGTTTCGCCCTCGCTGAAGTCTGCGGATCATACATCAGCCTACCTCTGGATCACAGATAATAGCGAACGGACGTACCAGAAATCATCGGCGTATCGATATACCCCGGCACAATCGCATTCGACCTCACAGCGACATCCCGAAGAGTGCTCGCAGCCTCGACGGCAAGCGAGCGCGTAAGGCCGAGCAAACCCGCCTTCGAGGCCGCATAGGGCACAACGCCCGTTCCGCCTTGTTCGGCGAGGAGAGACGATATGTTGATTATGCATTTTGAGAGCGGATTGCCCGAATCTTGGGCAGCGGTGCTCGGGCGGTTCCTGGTGCGGGCTCGAGCGCGGATTGAAGCGCGAAGAAGCGCGCGAGAGGTTAAGATTGCGCCCTCGAGGTTTGTGGATAGAATGCGGGAGATTTCAGGGAGGTCTGATTTGGGGAGGATGCTCGAGATGGACTGGCCAGCGGCGTTGACCAGGATGTCGACAGATTCCTGTACAGGTCAATACACAGGTCCAGGCACTCAATCGCCTCACATAGAAACACACCATCTCCCGCTCCAACTCCTTCATCCACCCTCCAGCCGACAGATCCCCTACATCCCCAACAAGCAGGCTGATCTTCTCGGACGACCGAACAAGACTCCCGCTCTGCTTTTCTTCCGTTCGCGCTGCTTCACCGTTGCCACCCGTATCCTGCTGATCCTCCTCCGGCGCCCGCGTGGCTACATCGCTCGCGCCACCATCCCCAGCCCCGCGAGACCCGTCCAACCGACTCGCAGCATCCACGAGCCGCGCATACGATCTGCCGACCAGAATCACCCGCCCGGCGCCCTCCTGTAGAAAGCGGGCTGCGATCGCATGTCCGATCCCCGAGGTCCCGCCTGTGATGAGGCAGGTTCGGCCGGAGAGCGACGCGGGGTTTGTGCGGGTTGACGAGCGCCTGGCTCCACTGGTCGAGTGGACTGCCGGGGTCGGCAGGGGACTGTTTCTGAGCTGGTATGCGGGTAGCAGCCGAGCTGATATTGTCGAGCTGCGCCGGAGGCAGAAGGGGAAAGCATTGACGGCAGACATGCCTGTTGCGGGAGACATTGCTGGATGGAGGAAGTACATACTGGAAGATGAAGCCAGATCGGAGTTCGGAGAAGCTTGAGCACAGACCACCTTGGCCGCGCTAAAAGACACTTCAGCGCCCTTGTCCATCTTTCCTCCTACACCTCTCTCTCCCTTCTCCCACTATGTCATCCTCGTCAGACTATGTAACCCTGGTCTCGGGCGACGGCTTCGAATTCATCCTGCCCCGGAACACAGCCTGTGTTTCTGGGGCTATCCGCCGCATGTTGGAGCCTACCAGTGAGTCCCGTTTCTGCCCCTGACCACTTCCCTTGACTCAATGTGTTGACCACGCTTGCTGTAGGCAACTTCTCCGAAGCCATCACGGGCCGCTGCGTCCTGGAGAATATCAGCGGCATCGTGCTGGAGAAAGTCTGCGAATATTTCTGCTACAATGAGAAGAATAAGCTCCAGGCTAATGTGCCCGACATGGATATCCCGCCCGAGCTCTGTCTGGAGTTGATCATGGCCGCGGATTACTTGGATACTTAGTGCAGCGGTATGTCTGGTTTTTT
>RAQS01000342.1:0-20768 GCA_003698115.1 Aspergillus sp. HF37 | reverse complement strand
GTGATTGTGCAGGAGGCGGCGGAGGAGGAGGAGAGGTAGCTGACGCTGGCGGTGGTGAAGCGGCAGGAGGCGGATGAGGGGGTGGTGCCCCAGCCGATGGGGGAGGAGGTACGGGCCGCGAGGCAGCAGGACGTGGCGGAGGAGAAGTAGGACTTCTGGCCGGCGGAGGAGGAGGAGGACCCGCTGCAGAAGCGGCATTGGGAACTTTAGGAGGAAGTTGTGGGGGAGATGCAGGGCTCGTTGCGCGAGGCGGAGGAGGAGGAGGCCCTGCAGGTGCCGGACTTCGGCTGGGAGGCGGCGGAGGCCCGGACACCTTTCGTTCTCCTTGGAAAGGAGGAGGAGCGTTGAATTTCTGAGCATTGTCTTCCACTGGCGTCTTCGGAGGCCGCGGCGGCGGAGGAGGACCCGGATTTGCCCCTGACGTCGCTCGCTGCCTGGCCGGCGGAGGACCAGGAACGTTGGCAAATTTTCCAGCATCTGCAATGGGAGGAGGTGCGCGGAACTTCGACTGTGGCGGCGACAGTTCACGGGGTGGAGCAGGAGCAGACGGCGCAGGAGCAGGTGGTTCAGCACGTTCCTCCGGAGCTTCATTGCGGGCCTTCCGGGACGGAGGTGGAGGTGGAGGCGCGCCTCGCCGACTACCAGAGCTGTTGCCGGTACTCTGTGGGCTAATTGCATTCGCCTTTGGAGGCGCAGTTGGAGGAGGAGGTGGTGCCTTTCCTTTCTTTTGCTCCTCAGCGGGAACCGGGGTGGTGTCCCCACTGCCTTGTTTCTGCTCGATATACGCCTTGATAAAATCAGAATTCTCCGCAATCTGATCTTCAGTGATTCCCATTTGCACGAGCTCGTCCAGAACGCCTTTGTAAGCTGGATCACTGGTATCGAAAGGCGAAGCCTTGCGTGGAGGGCCGCCGGGCGGCGGCGGCGGCGGGGCAGTCTGTGCTGGAGGTGCAGCCTGGGTTGAAGGTGCCGGAGCTTCTGCAGGCGCAGACGGCGGTGGTGGTGCACCTTGGCCAGAGGTTGGTTTGTGGCCTAAAATGCTACCGAAGATCGACCGCCCGACGCCGGGTTTTCCATTAGCAACAGGGGTAGGGCCCTGTCCCCGAGTGGACGAAAAAGGCGTCTGCCTGGTCTCTTTACTCGCATTCTTCTCCCGCTCTTGCAGCTTCTTGATGAATGTTTTGGCCTCCTTCTCGTCGGCGAAAGAGAAACCAGCGGTGCAGTCCTCAAGTTCGAAGCTGTGGAAGAAGGTACGGTCTTGGTTATAGGCAAAGTTGTCGTAGATTTCTTGATCCCAGATGACACCTCTCCCGGCAGGCTTCAAGTGATGCACAAGTTAGCTGTTGTATTCCTGGCTGGCTGGAGAGAAGACACGCACCGACACATCGACTAGCTTCAGCCAGAAGGTACGTCCCACCAGATCATTAGCCAGTACAGCAGCGCCCTGTAGACCGGTGTATATCCATTTTTGGGGGTCGGGATAGGCGGCATACAGCCGGGCGACGGCTACGGCGAGGATTTTATTCGCAGGCTTTGGGACGCTTCTCTTGACAGTTTCTTTGTCGGCATCGCTGAGAATAGATGGCATGGTGGACAACAGTAGGGAAAGGTATGTGCGCAGCCACAGGAACCGTTAGGTGATTGCCGGGGTTGCATTGGTGGTGTGCAGTTGTTCCTTGAAGCGTCCAGCATGCGACGTCCGACGAACTGACGTCGACAGAGGAGTCCCACGGCGGGAGAGAAAGAAGGCCCTCGACGGAGGGGAGGGAGTACAGGTAAGAGGAGGGTAGCGGTAGAGGTAGAGGAAGAGATAGAGGTAAAGAGGAGGAGAGCACAAAGAGTACAGCGTTGAGAGAGGCAGGGCGGAGGCGGAACAAAATAGGCCGACCGCGGATTAACTGCTGGGCTGTTTCTCCTCCAGAAACCACCTCAATACTCTCTCTTCTATATACTAACACCGCCAGTCGGGTTGGTATTACATTCGCTTCACCCTCGCGAATCCTTGTTCTGGCGCTCAACTGTCCGGGAAACACCATCGACGTCATTCCCGCCATCGCTGAGGCCTTACATCTTCTACTACATCATCGCCCCAGCCCTAATACAGTGACATGCCCAAACCCTAGATGTTGGCCCTACTGCTCTGCTGTCGAAAGCAGGGGAAATTGCTCTGGGATGCCAGTTGTATAAATAGCACGTGACAGTATCAATTTGGACTCCTTAGCGACTGATTCAACGCGTTACATGGCTACTACTCATGCCGCCTGAACGCACCAATGTCCCGGTGAAGTTGTCCCTGCCGTTGGTATGTCTCCATGTATTTTTGAATGCAATGATATTGTTACTGACAAAGTCAATCCCAGCAATTCCAGCAGGACATCTTCACCGAACTGCGCGGGGAGGATGAGCTGGTCGTCCTCGCCCGCGGCCTGGGGCTGCTGCGCCTGGTGACCAATCTACTCCATTTCTATGATGCCGCGGGAAACAACCTAGTATTGGTCGTTGGCGCCGACGATCGCGAGAATGAATGGATTGGAGAAGCACTGGCAGAGCATTATGCCATTAGCAAGACACCTCTTGCCAGGGGACTGAAAGTGATCAATACGGAGAAGGCTTCGGTTCCAATGCGGTTCGTGCTCTGAAACGAAAAGCCGATGGTTCGCTCTAACGGTCCCCAGTGAGAAAATCTACGCAGAAGGCGGCGTTCTGAGTGTGACATCCAGGATACTCGTCGTTGATCTGCTTTCGAGTATGTCCGGCTGTTGAATGATTCTGAAATATCGACTGATACCGTCTCAGAACTCCTCGATCCTGAAAAAATAACGGGAATGGTGGTATTGCATGTCGACAGGTATGCGACTTCTCATTTCCGCTTCCTCTCCGAGTATCTAACTGCATCGCAGGGTTTTGGCGACTTCGATCGAGGCGTTCATCATTCGAATCTATCGACAAGTCAACAAGTCGGGCTTTCTCAAAGCATTTTCGGATTCTCCGGAGCCGTTTACTACCGGATTTGCGCCTTTGGCTAACACGATGCGTAATCTCTTTTTGCGCAAAGCATCTGTATGGCCGCGCTTTCATGTCACCGTTGCAGAAGCCCTGGAAGGACATAGGAAAGCCGAGGTCATTGAGCTAGAAGTTCCGATGACGGAAAAGATGCGGGAGATCCAAAATGCTGTTCTCGAATGCGTGGAGTTGAGCATCAGTGAGCTGAAAAAGTCAAATACTGGTCTTGACGTGGGAGACTGGACGCTGGACAGTGCTCTACACAGAAGCTTTGACGTTGCAATCCGGCGCCAGCTTGATTCTATTTGGCACCGGGTGAGCTTCAGGACAAGGCAGATCGTTAGTGATCTGACGGATCTTCGGCAAATTCTCCAGTATGCTCCTAAGTCCACCGCCGCTTACTTACCGGCTCTAACTTAGACAGTGCTCTGCTCACATACGATGCGGTCTCATTTGTGAAATACCTGGATACCATTGTTGCTGCGCACTCCCCGCCGCCTGGGTCAACAAGGCACAATTATTCGCCTTGGCTTTTCCTCGATGCAGCCCATGTACTTTTCCAAACAGCGAAGTCCAGGGTCTATGAAGGGCGGATAACCGGCGATGCGGCTCGCTCGCCGTTGACCAGCTTTCCGGCTACTCTTCAACCTGTTTTGGAAGAGCAACCAAAGTGGAGGGTGTTGGCCGAAGTGCTAGGCGAAATCGAACACGAGGCATACGTCAATCCATCCAATTTTGATGAGTCCAATAGCACTGTGTTGATAATGTGCAACGATCAGCGAACATGTCGACAGCTCCGGGAGTATCTCGCAACCATGCATGCCAGTCCTGATAATGATGCATCTAGCCATGTGGATAAGGCTGATGGCTCCGAAGAGTCAGGATCATCTGCGGGAGTGATGATGCGGCGAAGGTTGCGAGAATACTTGGACTGGAAAAGCTCTCTCTCTAATGTCAATAAGAACCTATCCTCTAACCCAGCAAGTGATAATGCGCAGTCCGGACAGGGTCAAAATTCTCATGGAACACAGAGCCAGCAACAAGCGAAGGCGCCTCCAAACAAACGACGCCGTGTTCGCGGCGGTGGCACAGCTTCATCGGCCTCTGGACGTGTGCCGAATAGTACTGTGCAGAACGAGGTTGAGCTGCCGCAGCAAGTGTCCGGCTTGTTGGAAGAAATCCAGCCGACAGAAGCCGAGGAGGCCCAGAAAGAAGAAGTTGTTGTCGACGACCTGGAGGAGATGGAGGATTTCTACGAATTGTACGACATGGATGATTTGGTCATGGTTCACCCCTACGATGGCGATATGGACGACCATATACTGGAGGAAGTAAGGCCACGATACATCATCATGTACGAACCCGACCCGGCTTTCATCAGAAGGGTCGAGATCTACCGGAGCTCTCACATTGGGAGGAACGTGAGGGTCTATTTCGTCTACTACGGCGGCTCAGTCGAGGAGCAGCGATATCTGAGCTCTGTAAGGCGTGAGAAGGACTCGTTCACGAAGCTCATCAAAGAGAAAGGCGTACGATTTCCCTCCCAATATGTCATGGTCTTCCACTAACAGTGTCAGAATATGGCCATTACAATCACCCACGATAAAAGCCAGGAAGACCCTCAAGAGCAGTTCCTTCGAACCGTGAACACCCGCATCGCAGGAGGGGGCCGGCTCGCCGCAACAGCGTCTCCTCCAAGAGTCGTCATAGACGTGCGCGAGTTCCGAAGCGCCCTCCCATCCCTGCTGCATGGCAACAGCATGGTCATTGTCCCCTGTCAACTAACGGTAGGCGACTACATCCTGACGCCGGACATCTGCGTCGAGCGGAAATCCGTGCGCGACCTAATCACCTCCCTCCGAAACGGACGCCTCTACAACCAAGCAGAAACCATGCTCCAGCACTACAAGAACCCGCTCCTCCTGATCGAATTCGACCAGAACAAATCCTTCACCTTCGACGCGTTCGCCTCTGCCACCACGCCAGGCACAACCTTCCTAACCGACTACGGCTTCTCGTCCTCCGGCACTGGAACCACCTCCCTATCAGCGAGCAGCTCGCTCATCAACCCTTCCAGCCCCAAATCCGCACAGCACCTCCTCGTCCTCCTCACTCTCACCTTCCCACGGCTCAAGATAATCTGGTCATCCTCGCCGTACCAAACCGCCGAGATATTCGCCGAACTGAAGAGAAACAGTCCCGAGCCTGACCCTATCCGGGCCGTCCAGATCGGTCTCGATGTGGATATCACGGCCTCCTCTCATACGGGCAATGTCATGGCCGCGGCGGGGATTGAGCATCGCTCGTTCAACATCGTGCCGCAGGATATGCTGCGCGCAGTCCCAGGGGTCAATCCGCAGATCCTTGAGCGGCTGGTTCTGGAGACGGGGAATATCAGTGAGATAGCTAATATGGATGTTGAGCAGCTGGAGCCGCTGATGGGGAAGGAGGGTGCGCGGAAGATTGTGGGTTTCTTTCGTAAAAGCGTGTTTGATTGACAGTTAGTTATACGGCGATGACATATACTCTGGCAATCAGGAGTTCGCGCAGCAAGCTTTGAAGTCTAGGTGAATAATACATGTGTCTATAGGTACCAGATTTTCGATAAGTAGAATTTTCCATTTATCCTTATAGGAATTATATACACAAGCGATCTATTTTTTCAAGAAGAATCCCATCCATCCACCTAATTACACAAAGGCATCGCCTAGCTTGACACAGCGGCATAGAACATAATACCAGCGCCCAACAGAGGGAAAACAGACCTCGCCAAATTCAACTTGGCCCAGTGCGTCAAGAGCTCCGGCACCTCATCCCCCATTGTCTGCTTCGCCTCATCTTGTGCAGAGACCACCGTAGTATCCTTCGTGCCCTCCGACCCGGCAGCTTCATCATGTTGAGCATGAGCCTTGAGTCTATTATTAGTCTTACCCATCGCGAGGCCAGTGAAAGGCGCAATGCCCATTGCCACCGCAATACCAATGAGATAATAAGTACTAGTACTTGGCGCGGGAATCGGGGATTGATGCAGCATCCAAAGAGCATAGGCGTTTGCAGCCGAGCCAAAGACAACAAGCCCCGGGAAGATTTTCTTGCCGCAGTTGTACAGGTCGAGCCACTGGTGCGCCAGATGGGAGGATGACGTTCCTGGGGCTTCGCTTGAGGCTGGCATTGTGGACCCAGGTTGGCGACGGGCTGGAATAGTAAGATTTGGAATGCAGATAATCGAGATTGTGGCAATTCCGCCTTGAGGTGGTTAGTGGTTGATTCAGTTGATTGAGGTTTCTAGGGCTAACCTGCTGCGGCTGCATATCCAAGCATTCCAGTTGCCTGGGCAATCCTGAGGTCGGTAGACATGATGAAGACAGCGATGGAAGCGTATTGATGAAGGCAAGAGAATTTGGAAGGATATTGGGCAGCTTTATAGTGATTGAGCTATGTATATGGCGTCGAGTCCGATGAACTCGGGTTCTGTAAGTTGTTCGGGTTCTGTTCGTCGGGTTTTAGCTCTTCGGGTTTTGGCTCAGTTTCTGTCAACCCCGACCACCGACATAACAACAACAACGTACAGCGCCCCGTTTGATGACAACCTGCAAGCTTCCCCGGATCTGTTTGGCAAGCAAGCCACAGGAATCATGCGAGGAGAAGCAATAGCTCGAGACGCTGACCCATATAAGCTCTTATGGCTTCCCGCCTGTTCCTGTTCTTCTTTTCTTTCTCATGTTTGGAATCCTGTATTGAGCTGCCCCTAATCAATGGATTAAAGTCATCTTTTCTTCCTGCCTGGGATTGAACCGCCACACCCACCACTCGGGGGGGAAGATGCGAAGGACCTCGACTTGCTCCGCGTTAACGCGGTCGATCGTTGGAAAAATGCCTCCAACAATGGCCGCTGGCCGAAAATCTCCCAAATGGTTTAGGCAAGTGTCCAGATGTCCAAGGCAAAGAAGAGCGGCTCGTCCGAGAACCTGGCATCAGGTGGTTAAAGGCGAGGAAGAGTCTTCGAGGAGAATCTCTGCGTTTCGTATGGGTTGAAAGATTCTCCAAAGTCGCTAAGGATGATCTTTTCCTCGCTAAAAACAATATCATCGCTGCGAACGCCAAACTAGCCGGGAATGAATACATATGCGGGTACGCTATTTGATAAAGGCTTACCATCGAGACGGATAATGGCCTCTAGCTCTGGCCCTCCAAATCTTTCGTATAGCTCGGACACGGAAAAACGATCTATCGCTTCAGGAAACTGGACTAAGATATATTCACCTATAAGGAGATACCCATAAATAGATTATTATAAATTTATGCTTGGATGTCATAGACATAGAACGCGAGTGACGTTTCTTTGGCTCAGGTTAAGCCCGATCCAGGACACGAGAGACCAACGACAGAAGCTGCCTGCCCATGATGAGTCGGCCTTTAGCCGCAAGCCTCTGCTCTTCATGGCCTCAAAGGGACTGTGGTCATTATTATCCTTTAATATCAGAAACCGGCACGCCGACCTCCTTTTGCAAAAACTGAACAATATCGTCAATCTCATCTGGAGTCTTGTACCAATGCCCGAACCTTTCATAAACCTTCCATGTTACATCCATCTGTAGCTTTCCGGCTAAGAAATCAGCCATCTCCTCCCCGAGCTTAATAGAGATTTTTTCATCCGCTGAACCGTGACCGAGGAACACGGGGCTTTGAAGATGGCCGGCGGGAGGCTTACCATCGGACGATGTTGGTGAGAGGGGAGGTAAATCAAGGATATCGCGAATATGATTTATCGCTTCAAGTGGCGGGTGTTCGTCTCCGCTCTCGCTGTTTGAACTGCGACCAAATACATCAAATTCGTCGATGCCCGAGCCGTCCTCATCATCCAAGGATAGAGGCTGGAAGAACTCTTCAAGCTGCCGGCGCAGAGGTAACCAACCACTCATTCCCACGAACCCCCCTAACTTTCCTCCGCCGTGGCTAACCCCCGCAAGGAACGCAAACATCCCCATCGCACACCCTTGGCTTAGCCCGCCGAGGATGATCCTGCTGTAGCGCGCGTCACTATCGATATTATCAAACGCCTCCGCTTCGCGGTCAATCAGCCGCCGTAGGAACCCACCCGTCTGACATAACCCTTCCACTTGAAGATCGGTTCTCTGTTCCGGATCATCGAGGGAATAGTTATCAAACCACTGGTTGATTGCAACCCTGTTCAGAGCCGTAGAGCGCCGTTTTCTGGCGGTAGGGAAGATGAATTTCACTGTAGGGAGTCGCGAAGACAGATTCGTGGACTGCAGGAACTCGATCCCGAAGCGATTCGCGTTGCTCCCGCGCCCATGGAGGAGAATGAAAGTGTGGGTGTGTGAAGACAGAGGTGTGATGATTAGGGGAGCTTCATATATTGCTTCGTCGTTTGGCATGGCTCTCTTATCGTTGTGACGATGAGGCTGGGAACGAAGGTCGACATTCTGCGTCCTCCAGCAATATCCCTCACCGGCCTATTAGCCGCTATTGTGAGACTTCATCTACGTACCAGTTGATGTTGACGAAATTCTTCTCACTTCAGGAAGGGTTATTACAACAGACGAGATGTTGCCACTCTGCAGGATTAGACATGGAATTAGTCCTATGCCATTTTCGCGCCGTGATGTCTATCTCCAACCTCGTATCTTTCGAAGGGCTTCGACTCGACGCTTACAGACTCCCACATAGGACTGAGTACGGCTATTGGGTTACATCATCCTGAACTGATCGCCAGCCATGGCGTTTCCTTGGACCCGGCGTCTAATTTTCGTGTCCTTATCCGTGTCCGAAAGCCGTGGTGGATGAACGTGGCGTTAGGTCGTGAACTTGTCACTATTGATATCGGCGTCCTAACAACATTCGCAATGACTGGCCCTATGCGGCAACCGATTAAAATCGACTTGGAAGCACTTTGTAAAACAATGGCTCCTCGGCCTTTCTGGGGGTCGTCTCCTTAGGGTGCTTACAACGTGTTAGCTGGCTGAGTATAAAGATGTGCAACCCGCAAAGAGATGAGTCCGAAAAGCATCTCCGAACATCCAAAGCGTCTACGCCTATTTTGATTGCCTTCGCTTCACGGACAGGCTCGTTATCACTATACATAACTTCCCTTATACCGGCTGTCCTTGCACAGAACACTCTGTCGAACGACGCATCTGCAAACAAAGCTAACCAACATGTCTCAACTCAATGTCTGGATTGGATTCGGCCATCGGCGGAACCCGAATGAGGCCCTGCATTAGATACTTATGCTCTGCCCTCCCGACTCGAATCAGAGTACATAGTACCATGTCACCGGCGGCTCGACTCAACAACTCAATTACACACTTCAAATCCAGGCGGGCAAGCGATTGGACAGTCGCGGAATAAGTTTCAAGACATTCATCTGCACTATTCCGGCTAGCGAAATCAACAAAGTCCGAGCGGCCGCCCAAGCTGTACTACCGCAGCGATGTTAGCGATGGACAGTGGTGGTTCTTAGTAGGCTTGAGCAGAAGGGACTCATCCCACTAGGCACAAGTGATGAGTGGGAAAGCCGCATTGGACCTTCTCCCTACGAGCAACAGGGAAACACTAACCCTTTATAGCAGCACGGGATCCTATAGTGGAAGTTAGGACAGTTACTGATGTCTCTACCAGATCATAAGGCAGAAAACGTGGATTACTCAGTAACTTTTCTACTAAGTTAACTTATCGTTTGGTCGAGGCCCGCAGGACGGGCACACCCTCTTCTATTTTATGTGTTATTTGTGTGGCTTCACTGGCTGGTCTAGCTAAGACGTGTTTTATAACAGCTCCTCTGTTCATTCCAACTCAGTGCGATGTATTGAATAGAGTGAGCAATCACTGAGCAGGGGTGACCGCATCGGGTAGTGTTACCGTCAAGGAGATTACATCATTAATAGATTCTTAGGATTACAACATTATCTACTAGAGCATGCTAGTATATATTCTTGAGCATCAATCTGGTCTATTAACAGTTTCCCTACCCTTAATCGCGAACACAGACAGGCCCCTACCAACAGCTACTACTACAATGACCCAAAAACGGCTCTTCGCCAAAGACCTCGGCATAGCCCTCGAATCCCGACAAGAGACCGAATACTTCAAATGGTTTCTGGCCTGTCTCCTATTCGGCAAGCCCGTGCAGCAGGAAGTCGCCAGACGCGCCTTTCTTGAGCTCGTGGACAACGACATCACATCCCCCGAGGCAATCCGCGACGCTGGATGGGACAAGCTGGTGAATATCCTCGACGAGGGCCATTACGCCCGATACGACTTCTCGACCGCGACCAAGTTGCTGGATGTGTCGTCCACGCTCATCGAGGGGTATGGGTCTTTTGGTCGGTTTCTGGAGCAGCATCCTTCGACGGATGAGTTGGCGACGCAGCTGCGCAATTTCAAGGGAATTGGGCCGAAGACGGTGGATATCTTCCTGCGTGATATGGGTCCTGTGCTTGAGGGAGAATAGGTCGAGGATATAAGTCATTGCTTCTTTACTTGGGCATTTTGTGGTGTGAATATGACATTACTATGGAGCATGCATGATGCAAAGCTATATTGATTAGGCTGCTCATCTTATACTCGCCTCCGCTTAGATCTACTCAGTGAACAAAAATACTTGAAATCCAGTACATATGCGCCTCCCGGTCAAAAGGCATCAGCAACTGACTACCGATCCAGAGAATTGCCGTTACATTGTCGTAACCCTTTCATTATCTATCGTCGTTAAGAGTAAGGAATGGAAGTAAGAAAGACAGAAAAAGGAAACACGCAACCATGCGTTGAACCCAGCCCGTTCTTTCAGCGGACTTCCTCTGGAATCTCGAAACCAGCATCTCCACCGTATCCATACAGTTCCAAGATTCCGTCGACGATTCCTATCCTGACTCTGCGCGCATCAGGTACTGGGCGGCTGCCCACGCACGGGTGGGCGGTCGAGCCGTAGACCTGGTTGTTCTTACCACCATTCCAGAGGGAATATAAGAATGTAGTCCAGCGATCCAGAACGATCGAACGGCCAGGGAGGCAGGAAGCAATAGTAGTCGAGTTCAAAAGGCTGCCTCCCTGTGGAGTAAGAACACGCAGAGCCGGAGGAAAAGGAAAAGAAGAAAAGGGTTAGAGCTCATCGACATCGATCTCCTTCTCTTGTTCGCTCTCGCGGTCCTCGTCGAACTCGACGTTGTCCTCGAGAGCGTCGTGGCCGTAGGTGTCGGTCTCGTTGATCTTGGCATGCTCGGGCAACTCGCCGTAGGCCTTGAGACTCCTGGCCTCGTCGGCGGTGTACTTCATGATCACGTCGCCCTTCTCGTCTTGGTACTCGCGCAGCGAGAGGAGGATGATGTCGCCCTGGTTGATCCAGACCTTCTTCCGGAGCTTGCCGCGGATGTGTGCAAGTCGCTTCTCGCCGTCGAAGCACAGCGCGTCCAGACGACCGTTGCCCAGCATCTTCACGACCTGTGCGTACTCCTGACCTTCTTCCTTGAAGATGAGCTCGCGCTTGTCGTTGTCGTTCTCGTTCTTTCCGCGGCGGCGGTTCTTACCGCCCTAGACGGTGTCAGCCTTGACTCACAACGAGACCGTGGTAAACATCAGGGGTTATGGTCACTGCTCTCTGTTGCCAATATGCAAGCAGGCTTCGAGAAAACAGCGACCAAGGGAATACGGCAGACGGGGGCTGAGGAAACTGGAATCTTACCTTTCCCTTGTTCTTGGGCATGGTGAAAACTCGTCAGCCGAGCAAGCAGGTAGGCGAGAGAGAAGAGAAGTGGGGAGTTGGCGAGGAGCGGAGAGAAGCAATCGAATTTCAAAGGCTTTTCGTGGTGGGGGGCGGTGGCGTGGCGGCCTGATCGATGCCTAAGGCTTGCCACGCCCAGTGTCCAGTGAGAGAGCGCTCATCCTCACCGCCCTGTTTCTGTCAGGCAAAAAAAAGAAGGTTCTCGTTGTCAGACCCAGAATGCAAACAAAGAAGCCTCTGTGATTACTGGCCTGGGCTCGATACCTCCCTCGTTACTATTGTCGCTGCGCCATTGTCGCTGCGCCATTGTCGCCTTTACTTCTCTTACTCCAGCCCAGGCCGTTCGGGGTTGAGCCCGGTGACCCAACGCCCGCCCTTCTGGCACCTTGAAGAGCTGGTCTTTCAAGACAACAATGTGCTAGTACCCTCCGACATCACTGTCGTCTTCCTCCACACAAATCAGGGTGACCTCGCTGCCTGCCAAACGCCATGGAAGTAGCGACGCCCAATTTCGTTCTGCGATACGTCCCAATGTTCTCCGTCCCTCCAACCGGAAAGCGATACATGGGCGTCCCGTTACACCCGCTCTGGCACAAAATCACGCACAACTATGAAACCTGCGATAATTCACTGCTACTGTGGTATGTGAATGGGCTCAAGGCGGGCAGTTTCAAACACGCGCCTCGGTCATGGTGCACCAGGAGGACCCGGGCAGCGTTCCAGAATGCGCTGAAGGAAAGAGGCTTCGACCGCATGGGCCGGAGGATACCAAATACCCAGGAAACGAGGCAGAAAGGCGATCTGCGCGGGACAGTGACCATCACGATGAACGAGCAGTGTATGGGCCAGGACTTTGGGACAGTGCAGAAGGACGTGAGCGGGCTGCTGGATTCGCTGCTCTATAGGCTGAATAATAGACCAGACGAGTTCAAGCGGCTGAAGACGTTGGAAGCAGCAAAGAAGCATTTGAAGAGAGGAAAGTCTCGCAATTGGCGGAGTGCAAATGAGCGTAAATAGATGTGTACAGTATATGTATAATAGTGTACAATACAAGCGCCAGGCAATAGATGGCTGGTACTGCAATAGAATAAAGAGCCTGCAAGCAACAAATAAACAGAATTGTATAAACAGAAGTGTATGACAGCCTTGTATAAAGAACGGCACTGCCTCCTTGGCGTTTCGCTGAATGTCGATCTGGACAACAACAGAACCGCATCCTTCCCTTCTCCTTCCTCCTCCACCAACTCTGCCTGATCAATGCTCCCTCGTTTCATCCCTTTTAATCTCCCCGCAACATGTTGGTCTCCTTGACTGTCGGCAAGGTAGACGCCGGTGTCGCCGTACTTTTGACTCAGGATAACCGACTAGTACGCTACCTCCCTCCCTTGCGCTTGTCGCTTTACGGACACGATGCCTTCCGCCGCATCGCGAGCTTCAAAGGCAGCTACTGACAGTGACGGCAGATCGAATTCCCCTCCGTCCTCCTCCCAAACAACATCTCCTCCGGCAGTATCGTCGACATCACGGTAGCTCGCAACCATTCGGCCGAAGAGTCCAGTGCCGCAGGCTTCCAGGCCCTCCAGAAGCGTATCCTGAACACCTACGGCATCAAGTCGCCGTCGCCGCCTGTCCTCCGGCTTCGCAATGCAACCCAGACTGCGCTGGTGCTGGAATGGGACCCTATTGACCTGGCCACTGCGTCATTGAAATCCCTCTCCCTCTACCGCAATGGGTCCAAAGCCGGCTCGATACCGCGGCCGTTTGAAATGCGCAGCACCAAAATCAGCGGCCTGGCCATCCACACCGAATACACGTTCCACCTGATCCTACGCACATCCGCCGGAACGTACCAGTCCGAGAGGCTGGCGTGCCGCACGCACAAGATGACGGATCTATCGGGGATCACGGTCACGCCGGGGGTTCTTGCTCCGCAGCAGAAGGAGGCCCTCGCGGCCGCCGTGGACCGAATCGGCGGCAAGATGATCGATACTGTTCGGATCGATACTACGCATTTTGTGTGTACGGAAGGGAGAGGCCCGTTATGGGAGAAGGCTGTTGAGATGAATATCCCGGTCGTTGTTCCGGAGTGGGTGAATGCCTGCGAATCGGAGGGCACCATCGTGAGTGTTCGAGGCTATTATCTGAATGCGGACCCCAAGGCCCGGCATTTGGGGCCCATCAACGCAACCACGCAGCAGCATCAGCGCACGACATCCACCGTCTCATCGTCGACCACGGCCCCACCCCGACCGCAGTCGGACGCTCCTTCGCAAGTGTCGCAAGTGTCGCAAGAGCAGCCGACGGGCGAACCACCTGCGACTCCGTTCCCGGGAGGCGAACCAAGCCAGCCTTCGACGGAGGAGAAAGAGGTGTCTGCTGATGAGGGCCAATCACCTCCACCGCCACCACCGAAGGACGAGGAGGCTGAAACGGAACAGCCATCCCCGAGCGAACAACCTGAGCAAAATGGTGAATCGAAGCCGGCAGAAACTGCTCCGTCGGAGAGTCCCCCATCCGAGGTTCTTTCTCCGTCCGAGGGCCCTCCATCTGAAAATGAGAAGGAAGAGGGAGAGAAGGAGGAGAAGAGCAGCCCATCACCAGAGGAACCAGGGGAAGATTTACAGGCGAGCAATGGAGAGAATAAGGGCAAGGGAAAGGAGGGCGAGGGCGACTCGTTCAATGAGGTCCCTCTGTAGGGATTATGTCCTTTTCACGAAGTTGTTTCGCTCCTACTTACGCTTCATCTTCATGCGGCGAATGGTGCTAAACTGACTCACCTTGGTGTTTTGCCGTGCTTATTTCCGTGGCCATGCCGCATTATGTCTCGAGCTAGTGCTTCTGTACTGTAGAGTAGACAGTGTTTATTGTTATGCTTCCGTGCATTGGTATAAATTGTATATCCTTATCTGTATACCTGAAGTCTATCAGAACAATCAAATGCCATCCACGTGAAAACACATTCGACGAGATGCCTGCCATGTCCAAAACACGTGCCGTCTAATCTATATGTCTACATACGTCTATCCAAATAGGTCTAGTAGATTATGAGGAGTTGCGGACTGCGTCGTCGAAGGCCTGCGCAACATAGGCGACGTTCTTCTCGCTTACTGTCCGAGTGTCAGCTCTGTAATTTGGTCCCAGCCATGAATGAATGGCGCATAAAAAGATCACTTACATCCGCTAATCGAAGCGCGTCCAGACTTGAGCAGGTACACGTGGTACTTCTGTTTGAGGGTCTGAACCTGGCCCGGAGTCAAGCCGGTGTAGGAGAACATGCCGTTCTGCAAAGAGTCAGATCCAGTCCATGCTGGACATCAAGCGAAACAACTTACCTGCTCGACAATATGCTCCCAAGTACCCGGAGTGCCGAGCCTGACGAGCTCATCGTACAGCGCCTTGCGCATGGATTTGATCCGGGAGCTCATGGTCTTCAGATTGTCGTGCCACTCCGCGGTGAGCGCATCGTCGGCGAGGACCCTCTTGACAATGGAGCAGCCACCAACAGGGCCCATGGAGAACTCGCCGCGGATGAGCTGACACAGGTTCGAGAAGACGGCCTCCTGAAGATCCTTGGACTCGTGGTTGAGCACGTAGTGGAACGCGCCGACGCGCTGGCCATACAGGCCGAAGTTCTTGGAAAAGCTCTGCGCAACACACATCTCCATGGACGGCTTGTTCTCGAGGAAATACCGCACCGCCCACGCATCCTCATCGACAGACCCGGACGCAAAGCCCTGGTACGCCGAGTCGAAGAACGGGAACAGCCGCTTGCGCTCGCACAGCTCCGCAATCGCCTTCCACTGCTCCTTGCTCGGGTCCAGGCCCGTCGGGTTGTGCGCGCACGCATGCAGCAGCACCACGTCGCCCTCCTTGGCTTCCGCCTCCAGCGTCGCCATCATCCCGCTAAAGTCGAACGACCGCGACCCCGCGTCGTAGTACGGATACATCTTGTACTGCACGCCCGCCAGCCCCCAGATCGCCATGTGGTTCGCCCACGACGGGTTCGACAGCCACACCGTCTTGGGCTTCATGTGCGTCGCCAGGAACAGGGCGCCGAGGTGGTTGGCGCCGGTGCCAGCGACGGTCTGGACGGATGCGATGCGCTGCTTGGTGTCGGCTGACGATGACGAGGATGCGTTCTTGCCGCCAAAGCCGAACATGAGATTCCGCGCGACCTCGAGGAACCCCACGTCGCCCTCGATGGAGGTGTATTCGTGCCGGAACGCGCTGCCCTCGTCCAGCAGCTGCTGCTCGGCTTTCTCGACGACCGGCAGTGGCCACGGCTTGCCGTCGTCGGTGCGGTAGACGCCAATGCCCAGGCTGACCTTGTGCGGATTGGGATCGGTCGCGAAGGCCCGATTCAGGGCAAAGATCTCGTCGAGCGGGACCGGCGCCAGGCCCGAGAGAGCGGACACAGAGCCGCGGGTCGTGCTGGACGGCATGGTGTTCGGTTCGGGTTGGTCAACTGGGCGGGGTCCTGCCTGGAAGGTGGTAGATAAATACGTCGTCGGACTTGGAGGAGGGGGGAGTGGGTAGATATGGAGCAGTTCAGATAGCAGATCGAGTGTGGAACTGACTTGGTCTTTGTCTCGAAATGAATCATGCGTCGCTCCGGGAAATGCCGCTTTGGGCTGGTTCCTGAGGATTTTTTCCGCTAATAACCGTTCTGGACAATTGCATCTATCTCGTTTTCTCATAGATTCGCCCTGTAGCAGTACATGCTCAACTCTAGTCAATATACGCTATGATGTTAGGGACTCATATTTCTGATCCTGTATCTATGCACTAGAGCAGGAACATGCGGAATTGGATTCGCATCCCTGTCCTTATCAAACATACTATCGCTATGTATGGACTAGATCTGCTGGAATTCGGCGATTGACATACGTAGTAGCACAGCATTAGCCCTAGCATTGACCAGGAAAGGATCGATGGACGTCAAAGAGGGGTTGTGAGGGGAAGCTGGCAGTATGTATGGCCTGCAATCGCCCTGCTTGACTTCTGTATCACTGTTTACAATGACATCCCAGCCAGCCCCAGGCTACAAGGCTTTGCACGAGTTGCGCCCGTCGGTCGTGACCCAGCCCCTTCACAACAGTATCCCTCCGGAACTGCTTCCTCGTTTCGACCCGGTGTACGTGGAGTACTACAACAGGTACAACGCCGGCCGTCTGCACACCCACGAGGTCCCCATCGAAGAGTATCGCAAAAATCCAGCCAAATACGCCATTGCGTACGGCCGCGCAGCTGGCCCCGATGTCTTTAGAATTACCCAACAGAGCTGTCCAGTAGAAGGCGGGGAGATAGCAGTGCGGATCTTCGAACCCGCCCCAAGGGAAGACGAGCAAGGCAGGCCGAAGAAGCGAGGGGCCTACATCAACTTCCACGGAGGCGGATGGGTGTTCGGGAACCTGGATGCGGACCATGACTTCTGTAAACAGATTGTACATGGCCTGGAAGGAGACGTCGTGGCGTTTGACGTGGCCTACCGACTGGCTCCTGAGCATCGATATCCCATTCCGGTGGACGACTGCTGGACCGCATTCAACTGGGTCTGCTACCACTCAACAACCCCATCGGCCTACGTACCCGGCTGACTATCAACCAGGTCCGATCCCAGAAAGCAGCCGAGTTCAGCCTGGACCCGGACAGGCTGGCTGTCGGTGGTCCGTCAGCGGGAGGCCATCTGTCGGCAGTCATCGGCCATCTCTGCCGCAATGCCAACATCCCGCTACGCCTGCAAATCCTGACCGTGCCCGTATGCGACCTGCACAGCGTCTTCACTCCCGACGGACAATTCGACCGGCGCAATTGCCCGTACGAGTCGTACCGGGAGATGGAGTTCACGCCGGCGCTTCCAATGGCGCGGATGGCGTATTTCCACAGACAGTTTCTGGGAGTCCCCCGGCCGCCAGAAGCAGACGATGTGAGTGGATTTGCACGGAAGGTAGTAGAGCTTCAGCTGATGGACGGACAGGACTGGAAGATCTCTCCCATGCGGGCTCCCAGTTTTGGGAACTTGGCGCCGGCACTGGTCTTCACCGCAGAGATGGATCCCCTCCGCGACGAGGGAGAGGTTTATGCTGCCAAGTTGAAGGACGCTGGGTCGCCGGTAGAATTGATCCGTGTGCCCGGGGCTCCGCATCTATTTGCCGGTCTAGACGGCATTCTGGAGTGTGGGAAGAAGTACAACGAGAAAGTGATTGCGACGCTGAGGAGGAGGCTTCGAGGCTAGCCAGGTCTGCTGCTGCTCAGGGTGTTTACTGGAGTGAGGAACTTGCCTGCGTATGGAGTAAGGACTGTTTATCGCGTAATACAAATACCGTAAATAACCAGCCTCCCCAGCATTCGCAGCGTCACAATCGTCATGCCGATACCGGGCCGGGAGAAATCGGCAGGCAAAGTCGGGCTGTTCGTCGCGACGCTGAAATAAAGCTCGAATCTGCTGTTATCCCCTGTCCAGTTGGCATTCACCTGCATTACTGACTCTGCTGCCATTGGCACCCTCTCTGTAGCAGGACCAGAGCTGAACCGACAGTTTATAGTGGCCACCATGCTGACTCCCACGACTTCGTCGACCTCCCGAGCCGCGGTGCGCTCGATGTCTTCATATGCGGCCAGAGCGTGCAGTGCCAGCGCCCCCGCAACAGCCCGCAGCCTGGCCTTCTCTGCCCGCTCCTCCCCCGCTTCTTCCTCCTCTCTGCGCTCCAACTCCCGCTCTCTCCTGCAACTCCCCCGCCTCCAGTCGCTGAACGCCGCCTCCAACAAAAGAGCTTTTGGTACAACTGTCACGATGGTATGTATGGCTAGCCTGGAATGGGTAGCGTGTCTGATTACTGACCTGTGTAGGCCTCTGCAACTCGAACCGAAAGTGATGCCTTTGGTGAAATCAAGGTTAGCGACCTAACCATTGCATACGGTATACAGCCGCTGACTGCATCTGAATAGGTCCCAGCCGACAAGTACTGGGGTGCGCAGACCCAGCGGTAAGGCCACGCCGGATCGTTCCTGCTTCGATACAACGAACATGAAGCTGATGGATATGGCACAGCTCCTTGGGCAACTTCGACATCAACCAGCCCCAGGATCGCATGCCTCCCGGTGTCGTCAAAGCATTCGGTATCCTGAAGGGTGCTGCTGCTACGGTCAACATGAAATATGGCCTTGGTAAGCTGCTTCCTGCGAGCGCGTTCGATGAGAAGCTAATGGCCTGTAGACCCGAAGGTTGGCGAGGCCATCACGCAGGCTGCGTCGGAGGTTGCGGATGGCAAGCTCATGGACCACTTCCCGCTTGTTGTCTGGCAGACTGGCTCCGGCACCCAGTCCAACATGAACTCCAACGAAGTCATCTCGAACCGTGCGATCGAGATCATGGGCGGAACGATGGGCACCAAGAAACCTGTCCACCCGAACGACCACGTCAACATGTCGGCCTCCTCGAACGATTCTTTCCCGACTGTCATGCACATCGCAGCTGTCCTGGACTTTGAGAACCGCCTGCTGCCGTCCCTGAAGAGCCTGCGCGAGGCTCTTCAGGTCAAGGTCGAGAAATTCGACAAGCTCATCAAGATCGGCCGCACCCATCTCCAGGATGCTACTCCGCTTACCCTCGGCCAGGAGTTCTCTGGCTACGTCGCCCAGCTCGACCGCAACATTGAGCGCATCCAGAATGCAGTGCCGCACCTCCGCTACCTGGCCCAGGGTGGCACTGCTGTCGGCACTGGCCTGAACACCTTCAAGGGCTTCGATGAGGCCATCGCGGCCGAGGTCACCAAGATGACCGGCACCGAGTTCAAGACTGCCCCCAACAAGTTTGAGGTCCTGGCTGCCCACGACTCGGTTGTGGAGGCTTCTGGGTCTTTGAACACTCTCGCTGCCTCGCTTTTCAAGATCGGGCAGGATATCCGCTACCTCGGCTCCGGCCCTCGTTGCGGTCTGGCCGAGCTGCTGCTCCCGGAGAACGAGCCTGGCTCGTCGATCATGCCCGGAAAGGTGAATCCGACGCAGTGCGAGTCCCTGACCATGGTCTGCTGCCAGGTGATGGGCAACCATGTCGCGGCGACCATCGGCGGCATGAACGGCCAGTTTGAGCTCAACGTCTTCAAGCCGTCGTTGATCCACAACCTGCTGCACAGCGTGCGCATCCTCTCCGATGGCATGAACAGCTTCAGGAAGAACCTTGTCGACGGTATGGAGGCTAACGAGGCGCGCATCAACGCCATCCTCCATGAGAGGTAAGCCATTCCCTCATTTAAATGCCAGTGGTAAACTGACTTGCTCCAGTCTGATGCTTGTTACCTGCCTGAACCCGGTCATCGGGTACGACATGGCGTCCAAGGTCGCCAAGAACGCGCACAAGAAGGGCATTACGCTCAAGGAGAGCGCGATGGAGCTCAAGGCGCTCAGCGAGGAGGACTTTGAGAAGCACGTCCGCCCGGAGCTGATGCTGGCTCCGAAGGAGAAGAAGTAAGGGCGATGAGCACGGATATCATAGAATTGTCTTAAATAGCCGGGAGCATTGTATATTGTACTGAAGAATATGGAGTATGTACTATTATTTTCTTTCTTGTTGACTTGCTATTTTTGGAACGGCGATGCAGTGGTGCTATGGTGTAGAGTATCGGTCGGCTGTGTTAGGGAATAGCCTAGCTCAGTCGCAGACTAGATCAAAACCATAAAAAAAAAATACAAAAAAATAAATAAAAGCGCCATGATTGCTTAAATTTAGGGTGGTGGCCTTAGTGTGGTTCTCAAGCCAGGGGGCTGGTTGGCAGGCGGCATTCCAATGAGCGCGCATTGTCTCACTCGATCCAGCCCAGCCTTTTCTTCTGCCTGCCCTGTCCTGCCCTTCTTAGCATTCACTTCTTCTCTCGGTCTCTATTTACTCTCGCACATTCATTCCAGCTCTGTATTATATCTATCGTCTCCCCTCTCTTTGCTCTGGTCCTCCACGACTTCACTCTCTTTTCTAGATCTAATCCTCCCCCGCCAACATGACCAACACCATCCTCGCAGCCACCACAAC
>RAQS01000341.1:0-20798 GCA_003698115.1 Aspergillus sp. HF37 | reverse complement strand
GCGATTTCTATTCTCATTTAGTGCTTTCGTGGCTGGTCTTTGGCATTTTGGCGTTCTGGGATGATCTATACTGGCTGCTGCGATACCCGGATACTTGCATTGTCCCCCCCCCCCCTTTTTTTTTTTTTTTTTTTTTTGTGGATTATATATAGCCACCTACATTCGTATATACAGAAATATAGTGCGCCCCTGTGATTTAAACCATCTTTCTCGAGACATTACTGCATTTCAGGCACCGGCAACATGGTACGCGGAGAAGCAGCACCTCGTCTACTTGTATGTGCTAACTGGTCGCAGATCGACGGGAAATGGCCTATACTGCGCTTGGTATTTCGTCCAGATGCATCACGGGCCCAGCCATGGATCCAGCCATCAGAGTGTCATCGTCTTGTTTGGCGGGAGAGAGCCTGCCCCATATCCGGGGGTGACGGGAAACATGCCCTTTGATATGGTGACTCGTTCTCTCGCTGACTGTAGGGTGTGAGTAGCCGACAGGAGCATATCCATAGGGCGAGCTGCCTACAGATCCAGTCCATATCCTCCAAAGTCACCCGCTGCGTTCCAGGAACGAACAAAAAGGACAGGACCAGGGCCAGCACATTCAGCCCGCTGCAAGGCGAGTTAGTTGCCATCATTCGCAGCAGCAAGAGCTTGTCGAACTTACGTGAAAAGGTAGAGGAGATTTGCCTGGCCAGGACAAGGGTAGTTACGATCGCCGCCATCGTTGGCATTGGCCGTGCTGTTCCCATCACCCCCAATGCCGCATGCCTGTCCGTGACCGAACGCCTCGGTCAACGAGGGGACGAACAGGACGAGAAGCCCTAAGCCAAGGAAATTGACCATGACGCTGAAGCTCATGCCAACCTCTGCTACAGCGTCAGCTTTCGTGTTTGCCGGCCAACAGTCCGAGGAATGCCTACCGCGCAAGGCGAGGGGGAAGACCTCCGCGCTCAGAGTGAAGGGGATGGGGCCCGCGCCGAGTGAGTAAAAGAGGGTGAAGATGGCGATGGAGATCGAAGCCACCAAACCCAGCCGGATGTCTGGATCTCGGATATAGAAGAAGGAGCTGACCGCGAGAAGACTCACCGTCATTCCTCCAAGAGAGAGGAGCAGGAGGAATCGGCGGCCGCGAGTGTCGATGTATCGGTGTGCTGGCAGTGTGAAGATGAAGTTGGCGAACCCATAGCCTGCGAAACGGTGAGAAAACGGCCAGTGGTAGCATCTAGGAGCGCTGACAGAAGTTGAACCACTTGATCTTGGTCCAGATTGGAATAAAATCGTCATAGGTGTGGACTTTGCCGGCGGCGGCGTTGATAAACAGGTCTGAGGAGTAGAAGGACAACACGTTCATCTGCAGGAGAGGAATATCAGCCGGGTCAATGCGCGCGCATCGCATCGAGCTCAACAGGCACTCACACCGCAAAGCTGCTGCGACGCCATCACGATACAAGCAGCAACGCAGGCCCTTCGGTTCCGGGGGACGGTCCAAAGATACCACACGCGCTTGAAGAAGTTTGTGGAGCGCACCCATTGCTGATACAGCTCTGCCCGGTACCAGGGCTCCGAAGGGCTGGCCAGCGTATATTCTGCCTCGACCTGCAACTGGCTGTGAATATAATACAGGTCTCGAGCGGCCTGAATATCTGTGCCGCGAAGGTAGCGCAGGCTACGGAAAGCGTCCGCGTACTGGCTCCGTCGGATGAGGAATCGAGGCGACTCGGGGCAGACAAACACGAGGAACAGCAGGGGAACGGCGGGAATCATGGCCGACGCCAGCAGCACGCGCCAGCTATCCCGGACGATCAGGGCACAGGCGAACCCGAGGAAGATGCCACTGCCACTGCATCAGCATCTCCTGTGCATGCATGATCCGAGCGCGACAAAGACTCACAAGGTATCAAAGACTTGCCACATCATCAGGACGCGCCCTCGCAGACGGTCCACCGCTGCTTCCGCCGCGAAGACCGGGGCAATCGACGCCTTGCTGCCGATCTAAAGGGCTTGGTTAGGGTCTGAGGGAAATCCACGAAAGGGAAGATTGGAGAAATACCCCGATCCCCAAGAGAGCGCGACAGGCCAGAAGACTTCCCGGCGTGTTACAGTGCGCGCTACCTGCAGATATCATACCCGTCAGTCTCACAAGCCCCAGAATGCTGCTCGGGCTTCGTACCAATCACGCAGACGGCGCAGAAGACCGCTGAAACGAAGAGCGCGGGACGCCGCCCAAATCGCCCTTCCTGTATAGGATCGCTCAGCCAAGTGCCACTGTTGCCCATATTTAGCTTGTCTTTCCAGCTCCATCGGAACCAGCCAGCTTACAACATGCTTGCGGACAGCCACGGCACGGCATTGATAAGGGCAGTATGGAGGGTGTTTTTCTCCAAGCCGTCCCCGATCTCCCCCAGCCATCCCGTATACTTATTCGAGGTTGAATTGATGGTAGACTGCTGCCATCCCCTTTCCCAGCCGATGGGCGTCAGCCATGTCTAGCGCTCCCGGCTGCCTCACTCACTGGATAATTGCGGCACAGGCGGTGGTCAGAATGGTCACTTTCAGCTGCTTGCTTTGCTGGAAGAAGCTCGCATCCTTTTCCTGTTCAATCGCCTTCCGCTCTGCGGCCGTGATACCCGGCACCGCACGCCCTGAAAGATTCCAGGGGTCTCGAGCAATGCGAGCGCCCTTGACAAGGGTGTCCAAGTCGACTGCTGTGTCCAGCTGCTGCCGCTCATAAAACTTCTGAACGTCTTTATCTAGTTCATCGGGGGTCCGACTGGTGAGGGGGTTCTTGATTCTGGGCAACCGTCAGCTTGGTTCACTCGACAGCTCGCAGGGAAACATGTCGCAGGCCGGGGAGCTGACCGTCGCCCTTTATAGGCACCACTGTGTCTTTGCACGGGCATTCCGAATTGCCTGCTCTGTCGGTCCGGCTTGCCAATTGCCTGACAGAAGTTGTGATGATGAGATCGGCCAGAGTTTGCCAAAATAATCTGATAGAGCTGCTATAAGGCTGGCTTGATATAAATACATAAACACGCCCGGAGCCGTTTCTTGCACTAACTCGGTTCGGTTCAGCCATTGTCTAGGCAAGAAAGAAGCCACCAGTGGTGGCAGGGCTGGAGGGCAACTGCAAAGGCAGAGAACGAGCCTCACTTTCCTTCCCGAGGAGACCGTGGGAGCATCCAAGTGGCCTGGGCAGAGGCTCCACCCCCAGAATCAAAGAGCTGCAATACACCATACTGTACATCCGAGTCCCATCAGCATCTGACCGACGGCGCCAGCAAAGACCTCAAGACGCACTAATGCCGCACTAAGGGGAGGGGAAAGCCACCGGTCGACGCCATCGTTCGCTACTCCAGCAGTCAACACGAGAAAATCTGGCCAGCGGTCATGCTGGTCCTGCCCTGCTAATGTTGCTTCCGTTGAGAACAGAGTGCCCGCGACAAACGGGGCCATAGAGGAATTTAAGAGGTTTCGTTCTCTATGTCGACAGAAGGGCTGCGTCTGGGAGAAACACAGTTCCTTGCCAGCTGCCCAGGCAATCGACAGCCGACCGCAACCCCATGGCTGAGACGACGGAAGGGCCGTGGCGCTGATGTCACGCCCTCCATCCACGCAGATTAGCCTGAGACTGCACATAGCCTTGTGCCACCGGCGGCTCATATGCTAGGCTGCACAGGGTCAAAATCCCCGATGTTGCCGTCTAAGCCCTTCCTCTCATGGCAAAACGCGATCAGCCCATCCTTCCGTGAAAACAATCGATCTGAATGGCTCGCTCCACGATGGTCCAGAACACCGTGGGGGAAAGTGTCACCGGGTATATCAAGAGAGAGAATCTGGAGCGTCTGCTGCGAAATTTGTTTGGATATCCCATTCGCGTCCGGGTACGCGCATTCATCCAGGTCCGAGGCTGACAAGGGCTGACGGGTGTGACTGAATGCAGCATATCAATGACCGCTTTGTCTTCGATGCACCGCGGGAAGTCCCGGAGGTACTGTGGACTGCGTCTTTGCCTATGTCTGCTGGTTGATACTGACTGCGAGAGTTAGGAAGAGATCATGTAAGACTGCACTGTCTCTCGATTGGGGGATTGGGCTGACGTGGAGGAGCAGGGATCTGTTGGAGGACGTGCGAGTCAACTGAGGGCGCTGCAGCTGCATTGCCATGGCGCCGCGGCCAATGGAGAAGGTGCGCAGCAAGTATGAGGTGGCATGGGGGGATCTCTGCCGCACGCTGTGTTTTTGGTGTGGCGGCTTTCATTACGCCTTGCCGCTGTCGAATCAGGTATTCTTCTGGAAAGCAAGGCTGAGAAGCAAATAATACGGGTTATAATTATAGACGGTGCCCGTCTTCTCTGTACTTCTGGCACCCTGTTCTGTGCAGAAAAACCAGCGGAATGAGCTCATCTGGCCACTATGAGTCCATCAAGCCCTATCCTCGCAAGCCGCCCTTCACCACAAACCCAGAGAAGTCGCACATCTACGTCTCCGACACGCCGGCCAGAAATGGCACCACTGCGCCCTATGTCTTTGGCAACAGCCAGGAGTTTGAGCGTCACATCGCCGCCACGCCCAAGCCGGGTACTCGCGTTGTGTATGTGACGCTGCAGTCCGGCGCAGAGTCAGTCGCTTATTAGTCGCAGCTCTGTCTTCTCCCAGAATTCCCTGAGGCCGCTGGGGATCACGGAGAATGCCTTCCTCAGCCTGCTGAAACACTACGACGCCGGGCCTGAGTTTGCAGATCTCGCGGTCTCGTTTGGCGACAAGCCGCACAGCGCTGATGCCGGCCACGGGGATATGACGATGAAGCAACGGCGAGACGGCTCCCACGGTATGTCGCGCCAGACATGGAGAGAGAAAGGCACTGACTGAGCAGACATGCAATATCTGTTCGCATTCCCGGAGGACTACCGCCTGGCTAATGGAGGAGGAGAGGAAACCATCTCATGGACCATCCGCCAGGTCGCCGTCTTCCACCGCTACAGTCCGTCCGGCGCCGGTAACCTCTGGGTTTTCCTTCATGCCAAACCGAAGCCAAAGGTACAGCATTCCATCGAGGAGACGATACAGCGATGCGCCGGGGGCAATGGTCGGGAGAACTGGTTTAGCTTGCATTCGACCGTTCTGTCCTCATATCTCCACAACTGGCGCTGGTATCTCCGGCATCTTGGGGACGACGTTGAGAGGCTGGTGGGTTCATTGGCATGCAGTGCGACCGGTGCGTCGCTAATCTCGTCGCAGGTCGACATCGCCCTTACTCTAGACTTGTCCAGCACGGACGGGACGAAGAACGGGCATACTCGAGCCCTAGCCCTGCAGCACCTGGACGACAAGCTGCTCTGCATCCCCGCCCGATTGACCGTCGCCTTGTCCACCGTCCGGTCCCTCGAGCAGTTCAATGAGCTCCTGCACTCCCGGCGACTGTGCACCGATGCCGCTTTTCAGCACTGGGCTGACGAGATGGCGTATCACCGGGCGCAGATTGAGGGGCAGCTGAAAAGTGCCTCGGTGCTGGAAAGAAAGGTGCAGCGGATTTTGAACCTGGTCAGGACTTATCACCCCCAAGAGCGAGCCCACCAACTGACCTAAGCAGTTGTCTGTGGCGTTGGGCCTGAAGAACCAGGACACCACCGTGGGCATCAACAACAAGATGCTGAAGCTGACGAACGAAACGTTCGACGACAACGCCACTGTGCGCGTGGTCACCCTGGTTACTCTCATTTACTTGCCAGCCAGCTTCGTTTCGGTGAGCATGACTGCGAGCTTGTCCACTGCTGTCCTAACTCCCCTATAGACACTGCTCGGAATGAACCTGTTCTCGTTCGAAGACCCTGAAGGCGCCCCGAACTTCACTATCTCCAAGGAGTTCTGGATCTTCGTGGTCCTGGCGGTGCCGCTGACCCTGCTGACGCTTGCGTCGTGGTACATCTTCACGCGGCGACGGATGCTGCGAAGGAAGTTCAAACGCGCGAGTGGCGAGCTCGACGAGAAGGGCCCTACGGAGATGGAGGAGGCTTGAGCGACAGACTGATAGACGGGCCCGGCTAGACTTGTTTTATTATACCCGACTCTCTTGTCCTCTATGGCGTTGATGAATTCATGGTGGATTCTCATTCCGGCGGTTTCAGATACCAATTTCCATGGATATATCTGCGGCGAGAACCGCAATAATGCCTCTTTTCGCACGTCTTCTCCTCGGCACCAGGCCTGTTCCTGAGGTCTGGCTCGCAGCTCGACCGGCCTGTTGCACAGCGACGTACGGAGCTCTCTTGACCTGCATGGGTATTGGACGAGTTCACAATCGAGCCGGAGACTGAAGTTTTCTTACGTTGAGATTTAATCCCTCCACCATTCCCCTGCTTCCTCCTATACCAGCTCCTCCAGCCGAAGGACGACCTGCCCGATGATTGCGCACTGGCTCTTGCTGACCATCACGGCCGCCTCGGCCACTGTCGCCCGAGCTCATGCTGTCCAAGATGAGTATCAGGTCGTCGAGCATCTCGACGCGGTGCCCCGGGGATGGGTCAGAGAGTCGTCCGCATTGCCGCCGCAAATGATGCTCTTCCGCATCGCTCCCAGACTGGAGAGAGTGGGAGAGTTCCACCGAATGGTGACAGACCTGTCCACGCCAGGGCGTCCGACATACGGCCAGTTCATGACCCCGAGCCGGATCAAGGCCATCGTGCACCCAGAGGCAGAAGTGGCCGATGCAATCCACTCATGGCTGGCGTCCGAGGCGTCCCAGCCAGCACCATCGAGGATACCGGCAACTGGATCAAGTTTACGGTGCCCATTTCGCACGCGGAGAGGATGATGCAGACGCGCTTCTACAACTTCCAGCACATCGACAGCGGACTGAACAGAATCCGCACGCTGGGGTATTCGGTTCCTCAGTCGATCGCTCCGTATGTCGAAACCATTCAGCCCACCACCTTCTTCAGCCAGCCGAGACTGCTGTCAAACCAGGCCGATGACCGTCCGACGAGGGGTGGTCCTTTCGCGCAATGGGACTGTAACAGGGGAATCATTCCTTCCTGTCTTCGACGGCTTTACAATTTCGTGGGCTATGAGCCTTCGCCAGACGTCGGGAATTCGATTGCGGTGACCGGCTTCCTTGAGCAATATGTGAACATCCAGGACCTCCAGACGTTCTACTCGTTTTTCCGGCCAGAGGCGATGAACTCATCCTTTCAGTTCATCTCCATCAATGGCGGGAAGAATCTCCAGAGCCCGTCTAAAGCGGGCCGGGAGGCTGCTCTGGACACCCAGTACGCCTTTTCGCTCACGCATCCGATTCAGGCGACGTTCTATTCCACCGCCGGACGACCCCCGTTCCACCCAGGCCCGGACACGCCCACAAACACCAACGAGCCCTATGCCGACTTCCTGGACTATGTCCTGAGCCACGACAACCCGCCTCTGGTCATTTCTACTTCGTACGGAGAGCCCGAACAAACCGTTCCGCGGGCATACGCAGAGAGGGTTTGCACTCAGTTTGCGCAATTGGGTGCTCGCGGAGTGTCCCTGCTGTTTGCCAGCGGTGACGAGGGCGTGGGAGAGACATGTTTGACGAATGACGGCCGAAATGCAACAACATTCAAGCCAGTCTTCCCAGCGTCATGTCCCTTTGTGACTTCCGTCGGGGCGACTCACCGTATCCCTGAACAGGCCGTGGAACTGTCCGGGGGAGGCTTCTCTGATTATTTCTCCCGGCCTGCATATCAGGAAGAAGCCGTCGGCAGCTACGTCCGCGGTATACCACCGGGGCAGTGGAGTGGCCTGTTCAACCGAAACGGGCGTGGGATTCCGGATGTCGCGGCTCAAGGTGTCTTGTATGCCATTGTCATGGACGGACGATTGGTGCCCATCAGTGGAACGAGGTAAGTGCATGCGAGTCTGCACCCTGAATGCGACGGACAGCATTTGTTGATACATGTAATCGGATAGTGCTTCTACACCGACAGTTGCCGTGGTTGTTGCACTCTTGAATGACGCGCGACTGAGAGGCGGGATGTCGCCTCTCGGATTCTTGAACCCTTTGTTTTATGGCAAGGCTAAGAGTGGACTGAACGACATCGTCGGCGGCTCTTCGAAGGGCTGCCTGCACCAGGACATTATACCACCAGCCGGCTGGAATGTGACTGAGGGCTGGGATCCAGTTACTGGACTTGGAACCCCGGACTTTGCGAGGCTGCGGGACTTGGTGTCTTGAAGGCTGCCCATATGACCAAGGGGGAGATTGTGGCTGTTGAATTGTACGATCGTGATAGACGAGTGGTAGTTAAGCTGTGAACTCGGCCAACGAGCCAGAACTTGGATTAGGGCACGAAATGTAGATTTCCGGCAAATCGCAGTCTCAGGATGCAGAGCAGGCTCACCACTACTGGCACAACGTCTGCCAGTGTATTTCTGAACAGCTCAGGGCGGCATCCTACCCAACGGTCTGTGGATGGTGTATGTGTCTAGGAATCCTTCATGTCAATGGACCTTCCTCACTCGTGATGGCTTCATGGGGTATGGATTGAGTCGACCTGTGTGGTATTCGAGTCTCTAGTTGCCATAACTTGTTTCAGCCCCAGCACCCACCAGGAGTTTCACAATGGCCGGATTCCCATATCCTTCCGCCGTATACATGGGAGGCCCATGAGGCGGTTCAGACAGGTTGCCATCAATGCCGTGCCTAACAAAGGTCCGGACAATTTCGAGATGCGAAGCTATGATACCGGCTTGGAGGGGAGTCCCATGGCGCCCCTTGACTATGTTGGCATCAGCTCCAGCTTCGATGAGGAGCTGTGCACAGCTTAGATGGCCAAACCTAGCAGCCGTGGAGAGTGCGCTGCCGTAATAATGACCAGGACGATTTACGTCGACTCCTTTCTCGACTAAGAACTGAACGTAGTCGGTCTTTCCTGAAACTTTCCAGGCTCCTGCTGCTTCTGCCAGGGCGGCTACTGCGACGATGCTGCAGAATTTTCTGCAGACCTTCCTGCAGGGCCATCCTTGGCCACCGATGCTCATCTCCACTGCCCACTCTCTTCACTACCGCATTTACGTCGGCGCTGGCGTGGATTAAGAACTCAGCAACTTCCCTATGGCCTCTCGCACATGCTTCGCTCAGAGCCTTGCCGCGAACGGTATGGTACGACTCATGATTTCGCACCTCAGGATCAGGGTGTTTCACAACTTCGAGATAGCCGTTGTGTGCAGATTTCACAAACAGCTCGTCGAGGTTGCCAGGTATGCATTTTCCAGGGCATTGATCAAGGAGGTATTGTACCACTTCCTTCTGGCTATTCATGACCGCTCCTTTGAAGGCGTCGCAATAATGTTCGTTGCTGAGATCATTTCCGTGATGATTTCTAATAAGGCACTCCAGTGCTGCCCTCGAGTCATGTTGACAAGCTGCATGAAATGCCGGGAGAACGCCGTCCACTTCAGAAAAATTCTCATACAGAGTCTCGATAATACAAGGCTTGTCCGCTATAGCCGCCACCTCTAGCGCAAAGGCTCGCAGATTCAGTGCTTCAGTGCTTTTGACGAGTAGTAGACCGTGCATTACGCTGGCCGGCTTGCTACTGCGACATCCAGATGAGATGATCGAAAGGGCACTTCTATTGGTGGATGAACGTGTAGTCTGAACACGGTTAGCAATGTGGAGGTTTGCGCGTTGGATATGGAATCGTACGTCGCTGTCTTGCCGGGACGAACCGGCGTTGAATTCACTGCCAGACGCATCTTCGTCCGCCAGACCCCGGTTTTCCTCGTATTCAAGCAGCATACCTAGGACCTCGATGTGTTTACACCACGCCGCACGCTTCAGGGAGCCTTGGATGTAAGATCGGAGATCCACTGTGATCGAGACGATATACTTAATAACACTACCGCGGCCTGCTTTGGATGCAGCCCAGAGCGCTTGACCAATATGGTGGGATTCGATGTTTAACTGCTCCCTAACCTCGAGAATCAGCTGAACCACCTTTTCGTTGTTCTTTGACGCTGCGGCTTCCAGAGCATCGTTTCTATCCATATTGGGACTGTTCCACCAGACTTTGGAAACAGCGTGTTCTTCGGGCGCTCTGAGAGCAACATTTCCACGAGCCCGCCGAAATGCCTCTTCGAAATCGGAGGTAGGCGGTACTAATGGGAGTTTGATAAGAGTGGGATACTCAGTTGGGGGTGCACTGCGATCCGTATTCCGGGCTAGTGATGCCTCTCTCAGTAGGTCCCTAGATCGAGCCGACAGGGAACTTCGCGCGGTTGCGAGACGTAACTCTATCGGGAAACGGTAGCTTCTATCCAGGAAGAGACTGATGATTTCTGCCTGACCTGCTTCGGCAGCAGCACGGAATGCGTCCTTGTACCGGCCTGGCTTTGCAGCTAACGCGCCGGCGTCGAGAAGTGCCTCTGCGACGTCGCGATGGCCCTGATACGCGGCGGCTTGGAGGGGATTTCCGTAATAGCCGCCTACGTTATTAACGTCGGCTTTATTTTGCAGCAACACGCGAGTGACAGACAAATGTCCCTTTATAGCTGCGGCTTGGAGAGCGTCACCGGAGATCTCACATTTGTTGACATTCGCGCCTCGCTCAAGCAGGGCGCGGACCGTGGAATCGTGGCCCATTAAACTGGCAGTCCGGAGAGGAGTGCCAAAAGGGCCCTCTTTCTCGATATCCAAGCCTTTGTCTAGGCACCACAAGACAATTTTAGTCTTCCCGTAAAGCGAAGCGGTAGCGACAGTATGATCGGGAATCAAATGTTTCGCACTATATTTCACTAGGACGTAAGCTGGCCCTTCCTTACTGCGGCGTGCGTGAGCCTAGAAGAGGACGAGTCGTGTTTACTGAACAATGGAAAGTTCTTTTCCAACATTTAGGTAACTTCCGAGAACCTAGCCTGAGAAGCAGCTTCGACGACTCTATCATAGTCATTCTGGCAAGATATTCGAAGGCCATTTTCCAATAGAAGCTTAGCAACATCCTCATTGCTGGCGAGGCAGGATACTTGGAACGCAGACTGAAGCCTTTCCGTGTGCACACCGTCATCATCGGCAGCTAGAAGGAGCCTAACAAGCGCAATATTACCATCAAAGGCGGCAGCATAGAGCGGGTTTCCTCGCTTTCCACACTGGACACCTGCATCTGCACCAAGTTGGAGGAGAAGCCGTGCAATTTCATGGTGGCCGAAGGCCGCAGCAGTGTAAAGTCCGGTATATCCAAGAGTATTCTTCATATTCATTTCGAAGTCCTGCATCCTGACAAGTATCTGAAGCAGGCTTTCAAGTCCGTAGACACATGCTGCGAAAAGTGGCGTCACCGTCGAGCTGATAACGGCGCCCGGCTCCTTTTTCAAAGGGTGATCATAAGCCAATAGCTCTGAGGCCACCAGAACCGTGTCCAGCCAGGCGAGAAAGGGCAAACTTGTTCAATCATCCTCATAGAACACGAATTCCTTTAACCGCGAGGCGAGGTAATTACTCTGGCGTTCATCAACTGACGCACCCCGGCAATGGGTAGCCCAGTACAACGCTGAATAGATAGAAAATTCATTTTTCGGGGCGCAGTTCAGTTTTAACGTCACCTGGCAGGTCGTTGATGCAGGAATCGAGACAACACATCGCGACCACGCTATTGGTAGTGGACTTGCTGAAGCCTATCTCTTCCAGGAATTCCTTGAGAGATGAGTGGGCAAAGCGCAAGGTGTCCAATTTCGAATCCAGGACTATCAGATTGGAACATATCCGCAGGAGCTCCGGCATTGTCAGTTCCAGCGGCGCGTCAGAATTAGACGTCGAAACAGCGGCTAGAAACGCTTCTAAAGACAGAGGCTCGCGCATACACATGAGCCAAGAGAATGCCATGGTTGCAATGGCATAGGCCATTGGGTCCGTTCTCGAGATGCGGCCAAGGATTCCAGAGTAAAGCTGGCTGATTGCAGCGGTTGTTGCTTTCGAGTCGTGTCGCAAGGCGTCCAAGATGCTGGCCTTGGACTTCAGCTCACAGAACCTTTCGATCTGGAGATTAACCCAGAGGAACCTATCGATGTCAGCGGTCGTCGGACAAGACGCTGCGAAAGAGACATTCTTACATTTCTCCCGCTAGATCCACTAAAAAGCTCACCAAGTCCTTCTGCAAGTCCTCTGGCACATCAACATCAAGGAGGTTGCGGTTAGCAATGACTGTAGACACGCGATGCCGTACATATAATTCCATGTCCTGCTGAGTGTCGTCTTCGTGGACGCGTAGGCGATCTGCATTCGATAAGTGCGCAAAGATATTGCTGCATTCTCGGCTCGAAAGGAGGATCTTAATGACACTTAGAGTCTCGTCCCTGATGCGAACCAAAGACATGAGCAGTTCATGTCGCCGGGACTCTGCAACTTCGTCCACACCATCGACAACAATTGCTGCCGGGTTAGACTCAAGGACATCCTGGATCAAGCCAGCACAATCAGAACAACGCGGTTTGGGCACTTCAAGACCATCAAGTTTTGCTTCTGCTGCCCGCCGCTCATACTCAAGTAGCACCTGCTCACGAATTTCGCGCTTCTCCTTATCAACAATGGCCAGCTGTTTGGTTAGGTACTGCACGATCTCATCGGCATCGGCCTGCGCCCTCCCGACCTTGCTGTCGCCATAATAGAAGTAATCGAAGGGCGCCGCAAGCGGATTCCCGCGTTTAACGTCCATTAGAGAATCCACCACAGCGGAAACGAGATTGGTTTTCCCAGACCCAGGAATCCTATGGAGAAGCAGAAGCGCCGACGAGCTAGAGACCTTCTAAGAAACATACTGAGCGTGTTTAAACAGCCACTTCCCGAGCCTAGGTAGTCTCTTTTCAGAATGCCAGGCGTGATGCTGAAAGTGTGGAACTAGGGAAAGCCATTTGAGAAAATTATGGAACTCTTGCTCGTGCAATTTCTTTATGTAGACCGTGCATTCGTCGACTAGGCGCTTAATAGGACCCCGAAGAGATTCGACAATTGCTCGCAGTCCCTACACATCGGACTGCACGTCTTGCCGGTTTTGCGCGTCGGCTAACCGGGCAAGCCGATCCACCTCTATATCCAGTTCGGTGATCACCTTGAGCTCATCATCCTGGCAGGACTGAAAGGCGCCCTTCAACATCCGACCTGCAGAGTCAGCGGCGTCTTTCACTTTGGCTACCAAACACTCACGAGTCGTGTTTTGGCGGAAATAACCAACCCCGTGCGCGAGGAAGGTCAGAATCTGGGCGTACAATTTTGTCAATCTGCTTTGTAGTTCGGCACGTACGAGAGAACCTCTTCCCATATACAGGACTTCAAAGACTGCGTATCGAGTAATCATACAAGTCACTGACTCCAGTCCGTGGACCGTGGACTCGAAGCATTGGTTGTCGCTTATGGCCACCTGCAACAGTGAGTGATGAGCGCTTCCAGCTTGTTATAGGGCTGTACCAGCAGCAAGAACCGCACTCCCGCCCATGGCAAAGATGCTGCTGCCGGGTCAAACTGCATGGCAATATCGCCGATAGCCTTGAAGTCGTTCACCCAGGAGATGATTTTGTCGAACACGTCTCTCAGGATGATTATCTTGCCACGGACATGGATTTTCCAGCGCTTCTGAAGACAACGTTTCTTTAGTCGCTCAGCTTCGTCGAGGACAGAGCCGATCACGTCCAACCGGTCATCTGTTGCAGCCACCAGGCCGGCCCTCAGGTCTGGGTCAAGTTTATCGAATGCGCCCTGCCACGAGTTGGTCACCGCGTTACTCGGTGCATCCATCGTGGAAGGGGTTAGCACGGTGTTATTGCGAACAGAGTACAGGACGACAAGGCTGAGGGAGGGGCAGCAGCGCAAGAGGGAAACACCGGCCTTTAGGGCAAGAGTCAGATCCCTGTGCAAAGGCTCTTGGCTCACATCTCTACCGGAAAAGGCATCTTGCCCCTGTTGCAATCCGACCATAGAAATCGAGAAACTGCGCAAAACGTCAGGTATTCTTATTCATGGCTCATTTTCATACCCCATGTCCATGCTCTTCCTCCTCAGGCTCATCTTCCCATTCGCCTTCGTCATCGCCTTCATGGAAATCCGTAGCCATTGCCTCTATCTCATCATCATCGTCCTCTTCCTCGTCAAACTCGCCTCCGAGCATGCTAACCAATTGCAGCAGTCCGGCCTGCGAGCGCCAGAACTCGTCTGTCGGCGGATGTCGCTGGTCGCGATCGGATTCATCCCCGCCCGCCGCTGCCGGGTCTGGAGTCGCGTCGGCGCCGGAGGCTGCGTCGGTCTTGCCGGTGAGATCAGGGGCGAGACTGACGATGCGGATGGCTTTGGTCGGGAAGATGCGGGCCGGACCTTCATGCCGCTGTGGGGGTATGCCGCCGGGAACGTCAGGGACGGGCTGGCGCCAGCCGAGCGTCTGCGGTTCTGGTTTTAGCGTCTTGTCTTTGGTCTGCACGGGACTTCGTTCTTGGGAAATGAGAAACTCACGGTATATGTAGTAATGATCGCATCATCGTACAAAGCCATGAAACTGACGGGCACGGCAAGGCGTGGCACAGAGCTGGTGAGGAGGGAGTACGAAGCGCGGGCTGGGCGATCAACGTCTTGAACCCTGTTGCGATCATCCAGCGCAACGACATAAATGCGGTCTTGGATCTCGAACATCACGCGGTGATTGCGTACTGCTAACCAGCCGCCCAGGTCAAAGCTTGACCCGTCCGACTCACATTCTATGAGGGAGCCTTGCGCCGCGAGGCTGGCCTGGTCATGGAGAGCCCTGCGCCAGTCAGAGCACACGAAGACACGGCCGGCGCGGGAAAAGCCGACGAAGAGGTCGCCATGCAGCATGCCTGCCCCCCATTCGTCCTCACCGAGTCTGACGTGATCAGCTTCGGTGGGTGGTGGCAGCGGGCCTTTCGCGATCTCGATCGGCACCAGGCAGTCTCTGCGAGGGGACCCTAATCGGTGGGTTGGGCCGAGTCGCGCGGCACCTGCCAGCGCCGCGCTGGCGGAGGGAGGGGGATCGACGGGTGGACGGATGTGATATTTGTCCGTGCAATGTGACGGCTGCAGCGCGCCCAAGAACTCACCGGACGCCTTGTCGTGAGCATGATAACCTCGGGCCCCCATGGAGTAAATCACGACATCTGAGCTCTGGTCCAGATGACCGACACCGCCTTGTTCGATTCTCAGGCGGGTAGTCAACTGAGGAGGCCTCAGCGTCATATCATAGACAAAACCCTGTCCCTCGTTGGACACCACACAGAGCGTCCAGTAGGACAGCTGGAAGCCTCTCGTCTGGCAACCATGATTCAAGATTGCGATGCGCCGGAACTCGCCGCGCGCTGCGCCCTCCAGACCGGTCTCCCAGACTTCAACCGCATCTCCTTCTCGATCAAACACGGCCATCCCATCCTGATACTCAAGATGCGCGTATGGGCGAACCGCGTAGTCATCGCGGTCCAGTATGGAGGGGAGGCGCCACAGGATCCGGCCCGAGTCCATGTCGGTGACGTTCAATCCACCAGCCTGGGACGTGGAGACAAAAAACCGACGCTTAAAATCGGCGCGGAACCGCCAGACAGGATGGTTGCCAACCTGCAGCACCGACTCCCGGGTAACGGGGTGCGGCTGGGCCCAGTTGCGAGCCAGCAGCGTCTGGCGCTTGCACAGGTCCTTCCATGACGTCGTGTTCTCAAACAGGCTGGCAAAGCTGGTGCTGTCCGCCAGATACGAAAAATCGCGGGTGCCTCCTCGGGATTGGGTGGTTTTGGATTCGGAGGAATAGATGGCCTCTTGATGCGTGACGTCGATAAAGCCGTTCCAGGCCTTCGAGGTTGCGGTCAAAGAGGCAAGCGTGGAAACGGGAGCAAATTCTAAGATGCGCAGGACGATCTCTGGGGGCAGGACGGTGAGGGGGTCTGCGACAAACTCGGTGGGCGTCATTTTGTGCAGAGCAACAATCTTTCGTTGCACGAAGTCGGAGGGGGGCCGTATTCTGCCGCAGCACACCGCCTGGCCTGCCGTTACTGCCAGGCGGTGGAGGCCTGCAGCCAACCAGCAACGACAGCGGCGTGGCCAATGGGGAGCGAGAACCAGGCGCGGCGGAAAAACATACCGGTCCGGATTAGGCTCGGAGACACTATTTCTCCGAGTTATGGTTTGGTCCAGCCCGGCGACGTCATCCGACGTCATTGCACTCTGCCCTGTCCGGAGTTCGCAGACAGGCATAAAAGGCCCGTGGTTATGGCGTCGAGGAACGCATCTTCATTCGTGAAATCGCCGAAAATACCTCTACATCAGCCAAAGCAATAAACATCGCTACCAGATTATACCCACCCAAACATGTCCGACCAGGGAAGTTCCATTTGACCACTTGAAGGGTTCGACTAACACGTAAAGCAGCCCCAGGACCAGAATGGCTATTATTCATCCGGCAACCCCAGCTGGAACCAATCCGTCGGCTCCGCCAAAGAGTCTGTCGGCAACATGGTCGGCAGCGAAAACCTCCGCCGCACAGGAATTGAGCAGAACCAGCAGGGCAAGGCGGACGAGGCCAAGGGCCAGCTGCAGGACTTTGGCGAGGGGATTGCGGATCGGTCACGGGGGGCAGTGAGGGGCGTCGGAGCAGCACTGACGGGTGACCGGGCTGAGGAAGACCGACTGAGGGAGGTGCATGATGCCGGGAAGCAGAAGCAGAAGGGGGCGGAAGAGCAAATGGAGCGGCGGGCATGAGAGGATGTTGTTTATATGATTATGATTATTCAGAGGACGTATCGTTAGTATTCTTGGTCATATAAGATCAACCTCCAATCTAGAAGACTGATCACCCTCCTGTCGTCAGTTGCTATCGGCCGTCAATGGTACATCAGGGTCTCTCTCATTTTCTATCTCGTCACCCGTTCTCCTACTTTCTAATCACAACTGGTAATGGATATTCTATTATTGACCAAGCTCTCCGGCAGGCGGGCTGTGTGGTAGACTTATGCTGCCGTATACTGGAAGCATATTATTAGGGAGGATAGCATAGACCGCACAGATCCTATTGCGATGTGGATGTCACCAGGTTGGTCTAAAAGCACTATTCGTGTAAGATGGACAGAATGGTTAAAGGCGACCTTCCCAATGCTGATCGACTGCCTCGGTTCATCACTGTTTACTTGTGCCGCAGTAAAGACAAACTTGAATGACTCGTAGCTACATCCAACTGCAGAAATTCGACCTACCCATCCACTTACTCACCCTGCTTCTGGCCATAGACAAAGAAAAACTTGCCGTAGATATGAATGGATCGGTCGACCAGCTCCTTGCGCACATCCGCAAGAAAAACCGTGACTTCTTCGGCAGACCACCCCAGGACTCGAGTAAACAGTGCGAGAGTAAACGTCTCTTGGCCCTCTAGCATGTTAACCTGTTGGAAACGCCCGATTTCCTTCAATTTCGGGTTTTTGGCCCATGGGTTCAAAGGGACCTTGTAAGCCTCCTCCCTCACGTCCTTGAAACCAGCATCAATCATCCACTGCTTGTAGCGTAGAGCCACATTCATTGACTTCCCAAACCTATCGCTAGCCTCATTCAGTAACTTGATCCATTTAACAACATTCGGCGCTTTTTTTAGGCTATCGTCGTCCGACCAGGCCTGGCAGATAAAGTCGACGAATTCCGCCCATCCGCCAGGGTTGAGGTTTTCTAGCGTACGCTCGAAAAGCTGCGGAAAGTCTCGCACCGAGCCTGCAAGGGTGCGGCCATGGATAAAATCAAACGGTTTCGAAAATTCCCACGGGGATTCGAAGTCATTGAGCTCAAAGTAGCAATTTGGAGGTACCCAACCTGGCTGGATGGGGCTGAGATCAGTACCGATGATAGTCGCACCGGGATAATCGCTAGAGGTGTACTCTATTAGTCTTCTTTCATGGTATATGTGTTGGATAACTCACTCGGCTATTTCCATCGGCCAAATACCAGTTCCAGTGCCCAGGTCGAGAATCCGTGCAGTGCGCAGATCAATGGGTGCTCGGAACAAGGCACCATCCACCAGAAGTCGGTATATATGATGGTGCAGGTCCATGCGATCTTGCTCCTTGTCGTCATTAGGACCCATGTATTCGCCTTCCCGATACGCATTGTACCGTCGGCCATTTTCATATCTGCACGGCGTCAGCAGGCCGCGGCGTGTCGGCAGGTAGAGGAAGCAACTCACTGGTAATTCAAGACGCTGGATGACAGGGACTGGGTCGAGCTTGCTGCGTCTGAATCGGTGAGAAAGGCCGGGTCGCTGCTGGCATAAGGGTCTTCATCGGGCACAATCGAGGCCGCAGGGTCAACAGGCTGCTGCCCGGGAGCAGTGGATGTGGAAGACTCGGCCATGTTGGTCAAATGCGAAGCATGGGGTGCTAAAAACTGTAGCACAGCCGTCTTAGGACAAGGGCCCTTTTAAGTTCCAGGAACGTCTTCGCTCCCACGTTCCTTTTCAAAAGTACCGACTCGGAATGCGCGGGAATATGCGGGATTGAACAAAACGGGACATGGTGTCGCGCTAGACCATTGGGACAACAGACGCTGGGCCAGTGAAGCGACCCGACTATTTGGTGGCTTGTGTTTTCGCCGTTTAGCGCGTGCTTCCATGTCCTTTCGCGCATATTGTCACGTCGTGTCGGGAGAAATTCGGTGAATGCGACGATGACGGAGAGCCCTAATTCTTGGTTGGCACTTGCAGCCCGTTGTCGGGGCAGCGGAATTCGACCACCTGGTCCATCTAAACCGTGAAGAAGTAGGATCGTCCGGGTGAAGATCGTGCTAAAGCTAGTACTATGGCCTATAGGCAAATTCCAGGCAATTGGCTGCCAGAATCCCCGCAGAATTGCTTGCTCTGTTTACCCATTTAGCCGCCATGGGGTAGGTACTATATAGTCTGCAAAGAGAGATGGCAGGAATTCTACCAACCGCACGGCAATATGAATTTCGCTATTTGCAAGGTCCTGGCAGTATTCCTGTTCTTTTCCCGTGTGGGCTCCGTTCCGTTTGATCTCGCCGAACGAAATGGCAACGGCGGACACCGACATTCTCACTGGGTCGACATCTGGACCGCGATGCCGCAATTGACCGAGCCGTATAACCTGCCTCCTCCTCCGTTTGTATGCCGCAGAACATAACCTGTGAGAGAAAACAGACCTAATGATCAGCAGGATTCCACAGACATCATCTTCGACAATTCGACCATTCGCCAAACCATCTATACCACACTGGACGCGGATCAGATCCGACTTCGCCTGTCCAACGGCTTCGGGGTTGAAGAACTCTCAGTCACCAGGGTCACGATTAGTCGTCCACTGCACGGACAAGCGGGCGTCGCTGCCTCGGAGCAAGGAACTATGGAACAGTTGTCATTTAGCGGAAAGACCAGTATCATCATACCGAACGAAGGACTTGCCGTTTCAGACCCAGTTGACTTCCCAGTGAAGGCCCAGACTAATCTGATGGTGAGCATCTATCTGGAACAGGGTCAGAAGGGTGGTGCCATCACTGGGCATCCGGGCAGTCGAACTACCTCGTGGATGGCGTTTGGGGACTGGGCGGGTGCTGGAAATTTGACGGATCCCTCTGTTACTTCGGTGAACCACTGGTACTACGTGAGTGCACTCGAAGGCCGCCTCCCGCAGTATACAAGCAGCTTTGCCATTATCGGCAACAGCATCACCGACGGGCATGGGAGCCATACCAACCAAAACGACAGGTATCAAGTTCCCCATTGTCATTTGAATGCATACTGACAACGCAGGTGGCCGAATCTGCTGGTAGGCAAAATGCAGAACCACCGTCCTACCTCCACAATCGCCGTGCTTAACCAAGCCGCTGGCGGCAACCGAATCCTCCACGACGGCCTCGGTCCCAACGTGATCAGTCGCATTGACCGCGATGTTCTGGCCCATTCTGGCGTCCGCTATGCGATGATCTGGGAGGGCGTCAATGACATTGGCGTCGCTGACCCCGATCCAGCGACCCAGAGGAAAATCGGCAACAGACTTATTGCTGCGTTCGAGCAGATTGCCATTCGGATCCACGCTCTTGAAATTCCAATGTTCGGGGCAACCATCACCCCCTTTGGAACTCCGCCTGGATCGAATGTGACCCAGGGATACTCCCATCCTGAGCGCGAGAAGACACGACAGCGGGTGAACGAGTGGATCAGAACGAGCCATGTGTTTGACACGGTGCTGGATTTTGACAAGGTATTAAGGGACCCGAATGAGCATTCACAGCTGGCGCCGGAATACGACCTGGGCGACCATTTGCATCCGAATGTGAACGCCTATCATGCCCTAGTGGATTACTTTCCTCTGAGGATATTTTCACGGTGGTAGAATAGTTGTCTGACGAGTTCCTTGAAGGGCAAAGATCTGAATAAAGATGGAATAGTGTGATGGAATAGATCCCTTTCTCTCCTTACTTGTGAGAATGTGCGGAGTAGACTGTGTGAGGAATGTGAGAGACCATGCGGAACAACAATTAATAGTAGATTGTATGGCAGACTGTTCTCCAGGGTTCCCTCAGGAGAACCGCCAGAGTTTATGTTTTCAGCACAGGGGAAAAGGAGTGTGTGTATTGGGTGGTGTCTGGTAGGCTGGCTATGTGGCCTCGGTCGGGCGGAGCAACCCGGGTCCCGAACCGGGGGCTGACACTGTCGAACCAGGCTATCTGCCTGAGGTGTCATCGAGCCGGAAAAGGAATCTCAGCCAGGTTACGTCATCTCCCCCAACTCATAGGCCTCCACGATCCAGGGGGGACGTAGCTCAGTACTACCACAAATTAGCTCAGTACTA